>JBAKBP010005436.1:0-121964 GCA_037953745.1 Lithodes maja
GAGAGGTGACATGATCATGATGTTTAAGTGTGTGAAAGGTTTTGAGAAGACCGACAAGGGAGATTTTGTGGTGAGGGACGAGGGAAGAACCAGGGGTCATGATTGTAAGTTGAGGAAAGTTATATGTAAGTCTGATGTAAGAAAGTTCAGCTTCCCGTATAGAAGCATTGAGTGTTGGAATAAGTTGGATGGGGAGGTGGTGGGAGCAAGAAATATCCAAACTTTTAAAGCAAAATTGGATAAATGTAGAGAGAGACAGGACAACACGAGCTTAGGCTCAAATCCTGTATACTACAATTAGGTGAGTACAATTAGGCGAGTACAGCCGCTAACCCAGTGTTGAAGGTGGGGCAGTTGGGTCCAGCACCTTGGGTGAAATGGGAAGTAGAGGCTCAGAACTTTGCGACCACCTTCACCTCAAAATCCTCCCACCAGATTCCTCAGGACAGCCATTCTTGGTTCTCTATGCCAGTCTTTTCAGCCGGCGGAGT
The DNA here is from genome assembly GCA_037953745.1 of Lithodes maja. Lineage (NCBI taxonomy): Eukaryota > Metazoa > Arthropoda > Malacostraca > Decapoda > Lithodidae > Lithodes > Lithodes maja. The sequence goes on from JBAKBP010005436.1 coordinate 492, forward strand.
CCCATCTGCTTTGTTTGCGTTTTTAGCTGCCGCCAAAATCAATCTCGGTGAACTTAAAGATCCTTTCACTACGCCTTCACCAGCTCGCCTAGACCGGCAGTTTAGGCTACGAGGGAAGGCGTATAGACTTTTTTCCCAGTACATTGTTATGCACCAGGTGGCGAAATCTATGTTACGATCCACTCAAGCAATCGCGGACGCGGAAGCCAGACGATCGGTTGAACTATCTCGGCGATTACTCCTTCAGACGTCGATTCAGTCGTTGGGTGATATACGCACGGCCTTGCTCGAGGCGGTGCGGGCGAGACAGGATCACAGGATGTCCCTAGTGAGGAAACTCCCCGATAGAATTGCTAACCAGGTGGTCATGTCGCCGGTGCTAACTCCCTCGTTAATGTCCCCTGATGTGTGGAGATCTGTTTTCAATATGGCTCAGGCCTTGAAGCACAGTCCCACCCCTTCTAAGAAACCTGCTTTTAACTTTCCCAAACCCAAGCCAGTCACAAAAGCTCAACCGGGTGGGTCAAAACCCTTTCAGATACCTAAGTCCGCCTCCCCCCAAGGTCAGTGCAGGTACAAACAAGGTAAGTTTGCAGGTCATAAGGGCCGCAGCTATAGCAGACCAGGCCAGGGCTCGTCTTCTGCCAACGCCGGCCAGTCCCACCACCAAAAAACTAAAGTCTCTCTCACTCCCAGGGCCGATCTCACGGCGAGTGGATCAGAGGGTAGTACAGCCGGTGAACCCTTGTCTGCTAACTGGGTCGTTCCGGACGTGTCACCGCGCATGGCCAGTAAATACTTGGGCAAGGATGGTGGCACGCAAAGGCATCACCTGGCAGTGGCTCCGACGACCTCGTTTACGTCAGCCGACAAAGGCAACTTTAATTTCTTTAGAGGTGGAGTCACTAGTCCAGGAAATGATCACCAAGAATGTCATCATCCCGGTTCCTCAAAATTACCCAGTTTTCACATCCAAACTATTTCTTGTACCCAAAAGGGACAGTGTTCAGATGAGACCAGTCGTAGACCTGTCTTATCTGAACCTCCATATTCACAACATGTCATTCAGGATGCTTACAGTAAACCAGATCAGGCTAACACTTCCGCCGGGAGGATGGATGTGTTCTTTAGACCTGACGGACGCGTATTGGCATGTCTCGGTCAACAAAAGATTTCAAAGGTTTCTGGCCTTAAGAATAAAGCATCAGACTTATGTCTTTCAGAGGATGCCGTTTGGATTGAACCTAGCACCTCGCTTATTCACTTAATTAGTCTGGCAAGCCCTGATGCCCTTGTTAAGGCAAGGGATCAGGATTTTATGGTATCTAGACGACTGGCTAGTGGTGGCAGAGACGGAACAAGTATGCATAAATCATGTCAACATAACATTAAAACATGTCAAAACTCTAGGGTTCAAGGTCAACCTGGTAAAGTCAAACCTTGTTCCCTCAAGAGTAGTTCAGTGGATAGGGCTGGTCTGGGACACAGCTACTCTCACTGAGTCAGTGTGTGGACAATCGCAACAGATTTCGCAGGAAACTGTTTATGTTCCTTCACAGTCTGACTAAGACACAGAGAATCTGGGAGCCTCTGGTTGGCTCTCTCAACTGGATTCAACTAACGGTACGGTTGGGCCGGTTAAGAGTCAAACGTTTAATATTGGAGGGCAACAAATATTTTCCGCTATTGCCGGCGAAAAAATTATGGCCCATACCAAAATTAATCCACAAATTACTAGCGGTCTGGGCGAAGAGGGAAACATTGCACTCAGTCATGTCATGGACCTCTCCTCCGCCAACGGTATGGGTAGACACGGATGCGTCAGGAACGATAGGTTGGGGTTTTCAATCAAACCAAGGGCACCAGGGTCAAGGGCTTTGGTCCCATTTAGAAATTTCCCACATCAATGTCAAAGAATTACTAGTCCCCTTATATTTCCTTCAGGCTCACGGCTCTACTTTACGGGGCAAGGCGGTGGCCTTCAGAATGGACAATCTGAATGCAGTTCACTGTATTCAGAAACAAGGGTCGACGAGATCTCGGGGGTTGCTAAACGTGTCAGAAGATATTTTTATTCTAGCCAACAGGCTGAACATTCAGCTTCACGCATCTTACCTCCCAGGCGTAGCAAACGTCTGGCCAGACGCTCTGTCTCGGAGACAGAGCACAACAGTAGAATGGGCGCTCAAGCAAACCATTTTCGACCAAATGGTTGCGAAGCCTTACCATCCACAAGTGGATTTGTTTGCGTCAGAGGAGACTCACAAACTCCCACTGTACCTCACCCGTCGGACGATAACGCCGGCGGGCGGGCCAGATGCACTGGTGACAGACTGGAACAGGTGGAGTTCCATTTATCTGTTTCCGCCGCCAGATGCGTCTCTAATGTGCCACGTAGTAAACAAACTACAGGATTATTGAGGCGTAGTCTCGCTAATCGCGCCCCTGTGGCCGGCGCAGTTGTGGTACCAGCAATTGAAGACGTGGTGCCCGGACCCGGTATCACTCCCGGTAGGGTTTTTCCACTTAAGACACAATTGGCAACCTAAAGACCTCGCTGACTTTTGCATTATGGACATTCAGGAGGCCAAATGGCTAGCACCATACGGTAGAGACGTGACCAATAAATTCATGAATCAATATACCCAGTCTACTAAGCGACAATATCAATCGCATTGGCAGGCCTTTACTTCTTGGATTATTAGAACAGAACAAACTGTGCCCTCGGTGGCTCTGGTTTTTAATTATTTAAATTATCTGTTAGAGCAGAAACGTTTGTCTGTCGTGACGTTAAAAAATCACTTAACAGCGATTAGGATACCATTTTTGGACCTTACCGGTCTCTCCATACCAGTTGCGGACGAAAAGGGTTTTACGAGGGCATGTTTTAAACTCCGCCCACCTCCCCGTCAGCTCATGCCTACCTGGTCTCTGGACAAGGCATTGTCTTTACTTCATTCCCGTCTGTACCAAAATACTGCAGATTTTACATTACTTTTAAAAAGGGCAGTATTCCTTATGGCCTTGGCTACCGGGAACAGAGTATCTGAGCTGGCGGCGATGAGCAACACACCTAATTGCCTCAGGTTTGGTAGGCTTAATGAGTGTATTCACATTGCACCTTCCCCAGGGTTCATAGCCAAGAATGAGCACAGTGAACACGTGTTTTCAGAATTCACGGTGCCGGCGTTGAAAAGGGGAAAGGTGCACCATAATTTATGTCCAGTGCAAGCTCTAACCAAATATTTGAGAGTGGCACCTCTAAATCACCACGGTGCTTTATGGGTAGCAAGTACGGGTAAACGCTTGATGAAACGTAGATTGGCTTCTCTCTTGGTCGAGGTCATTAAAGAGAGTAATCCCGGCGTTGTGGGTAGGGCCCACGATTTACGCAAGCGGGCGGCTTCGTTACGTTTCCTTAAGAATTTTTCTGTTGAAGATATTACGTCCACACAGTTGTGGGCCTCTAATCATACGTTTTTGACTCGTTACCTCGTTACCTTCCTTGCCATGTATAGCTATAAGGCAAAGGGTCTAGGTGGCCCCTAAGTCACTTTTGTTTAATTTCAAGAAAAGGGTGCAGTCAGTGTAACATAGGACACCCTAGACCCCGCCAGAATATGAGAGCTGTGATACTGTTGATGGGTATTGTGATATTTAAATTTCTCTGTACTATTCATTACAGGAAATTGTGCTAGTACAATTTTAGTACAAACAACAGTGTAGTTGTAAGTAGTATTTGGGCTGAGAAGCAATCTAATTTAAGCATTGGTTATATTTTGCAAAGTATATCCACTAATTTTATGGGGTTTATATGTGCACATGTAAACTTATAATTTTTTATTTTTCACCACTAAATTTAAGTGGGGTGCCTTGGTAACTGGCAGATCTGTTCGCAGAATCTCAGAGTTAACCCCTTTTTATCAAGCAGGCTTCTTTGAAGCACGCTCCTGCTTGTACCCCTTTTTGTATAGTTGTGCTGTATAAAGTTTATGCACCAAATATATCTTTTTTACAAAGTAAGAATACTATGTGGTTGTTTGATTATCTGCCTTTGCTAGAGTTATGATATGATTATGAATGTCCCCCTCCAGTCTTAGATATCAGGCATAATCGTCAATGATGGAGGGGCCACTATTAAATTATAGGTTTGACTCCTGCAAGGAGATAAAGAAAACCTAATATTTAGTAGTGGCCCCGTAATCATTGACGACTGGGGCCCTCCCGACCATCCCCTTCCCATTCGTTGATGTATTAAGGATTTTGGTATACTTGATATGTCAGTGAAGGAAGAATGACGCCTGAGTCAACGTCTGGTCAAAGATCCACACAAGTACATCCACGAGTATATGGAAAGCTTATGAATAGTTATTCTTATTTTCTTTTTGTTTTTTATTTGTTAAAGTTTTTTTGTAGTGAGAACCCAATTTCATAATGACTGAACCATGAGTGAGGTTGCGTGCGCTCATGATGAAGGCTCCTCAAATTGTTTATGCTCTGCGCGGTAGATTCAAAACTACGGCGGACGAGTGTTTGAAGAGGGTGCCTTATGTAATAGGCATAATCATCAATGATTACGGGGCCACTACTAAATATTAGGTTTTCTTTATCTTCTTGCAGGAGTCAAACCTATAATATGTACAAGATCACTCCCCTTGTATTAACTAGTATGTGTACAAAGTGACTCCCCTTGTATTAACTAGTATGTGTACAAGGTCACTCCCCTTGTATTAACTAGTATGTGTACAAGGTGACTCCCCTTGTATTAACTAGTATGTGTACAAGGTCACTCCCCTTGTATTAACTAGTATGTGTACAAGATCACTCCCCTTGTATTAACTAGTATGTGTACAAGGTGACTCCCTTGTATTAACTATTATGTGTACAAGGTGACTCCCCTTGTATTAACTAGTATGTGTACAAGATCACTCCCCTTGTATTAACTAGTATGTGTACAAGGTCACTCCCCTTCTATTAACTAGTATGTGTACAAGATCACTCCCCTTGTATTAACTAGTATGTGTACAAGGTGACTCCCCTTGTATTAACTAGTATGTGTACAAGGTCACTCCCCTTGTATTAACTAGTATGTGTACAAGATCACTCCCCTTGTATTAACTAGTATGTGTACAAGGTGACTCCCTTGTATTAACTAGTATGTGTACAAGGTGACTCCCCTTGTATTAACTAGTATGTGTACATGGTCACTCCCCTTGTATTAACTAGTATGTGTACAAGATCACTCCCCTTGTATTAACTAGTATGTGTACAAGATCACTCCCCTTGTATTAACTAGTATGTGTACAAGATCACTCCCCTTGTATTAAGGGGACCGACCTGTTAATTACAAACTTCCAGGTCTTACTATCAATTTAAATGAAATTTGGCACAGGTGTATATGACCATAAAACTAGATCAAAATGTTTCTATTTTATTTTATATTTGCTTCTTTCTTGCAATTTAGGTAAACAAATGTTGAAAATCATAGTACTGCAGAAAATGATAAACTCCTACAGAAATCCCCATAGCACATGTTTTATGTGATCAAACAACTCACAAAAGGTGTATCTATAGTTTCTATAAAACACATTTTATATATTTTGTGTATTTGTTCGATTTAGGTGATTACGGATTCAGGCGAATATATTTATAGAAAATTACAACTTTGACGACATATTGTGAAGAAAACAAAATTATTTGAGTAAATTTGGTTTATAGGCCTTTTAGTGTTTTTAATTACTTTTCCAATGGTATATACACCATTCCTATAGGTCCAATAATAACTGTAGAATAACATCCGATAATGCGGCAATATAGGTTCTGAGAAAACGGGTGAAAGTCTAAGGTCATTAGGTGAACATGTATACTTTTGTTTTTTAGATTTACAATATTTTATGCGGAAACATGGCAAAGTAGAAGATAAAGCGTATGGGAGGTTGTAGAGTAGCTTACGCTCTTTCGATTTATATAGGTATGCTCCTCGTACGACCAGTAGTTACTGAGCATGTTAATTTCAAAGTTCCCTATATAACGTTTTTAGAATTACAGGAAAAGTTTGGAAAACATAAAAAATACTATTTCCAATGGGTTTTCACTAATAACATTTCACTGGCTTATGAAGGGATGTTGACTCTTGTTGAGTAAATACCTATTGGTATTTTCAGGATTTCGAGTTTTTTAAGCCTAAATTAACCGGTCGGTCCCCTTAACTAGCATGTGTACAAGGTGACTCCCCTTGTATTAACTAGTATGTGTACAAGGTGACTCCCCTTGTATTAACTAGTATGTGTACAAGGTCACTCCCCTTGTATTAACTAGTATGTGTACAAGGTCACTCCCCTTGTATTAACTAGTATGTGTACAAGATCACTCCCCTTGTATTAACTAGTATGTGTACAAGGTGACTCCCCTTGTATTAACTAGTATGTGTACAAGGTCACTCCTTGTATTAACTAGTATGTGTACAAGGTCACTCCCCTTGTATTAACTAGTATGTGTACAAGATCACTCCCCTTGTATTAACTAGTATGTGTACAAGATCACTCCCCTTGTATTAACTAGTATGTGCACAAGGTCACTCCCCTTGTATTAACTAGTATGTGTACAAGGTCACTCCCCTTGTATTAACTAGTATGTGTACAAGGTGACTCCCCTTGTATTAACTAGTATGTGTACAAGGTCACTCCTTGTATTAACTAGTATGTGTACAAGATCACTCCCCTTGTATTAACTAGTATGTGTACAAGGTCACTCCCCTTGTATTAACTAGTATGTGTACAAGGTCACTCCCCTTGTATTAACTAGTATGTGTACAAGATCACTCCCCTTGTATTAACTAGTATGTGTACAAGGTCACTCCCCTTGTATTAACTAGTATGTGTACAAGGTCACTCCCCTTGTATTAACTAGTATGTGTACAAGGTGACTCCCCTTGTATTAACTAGTATGTGTACAAGGTGACTCCCCTTGTATTAACTAGTATGTGTACAAGGTCACTCCCCTTGTATTAACTAGTATGTGTACAAGGTGACTCCCCTTGTATTAACTAGTATGTGTACAAGGTGACTCCCCTTGTATTAACTAGTATGTGTACAAGGTCACTCCCTTGTATTAACTAGTATGTGTACAAGATCACTCCCCTTGTATTAACTAGTATGTGTACAAGGTGACTCCCCTTGTATTAACTAGTATGTGTACAAGATCACTCGCCTTGTATTAACTAGTATGTGTACAAGGTCACTCCCCTTGTATTAACTAGTATGTGTACAAGGTGACTCCCCTTGTATTAACTAGTATGTGTACAAGGTCACTCCTTGTATTAACTAGTATGTGTACAAGATCACTCCCCTTGTATTAACTAGTATGTGCACAAGGTCACTCCCCTTGTATTAACTAGTATGTGTACAAGGTCACTCCCCTTGTATTAACTAGTATGTGTACAAGATCACTCCCCTTGTATTAACTAGTATGTGTACAAGGTCACTCCCCTTGTATTAACTAGTATGTGTACAAGGTGACTCCCCTTGTATTAACTAGTATGTGTACAAGATCACTCCCCTTGTATTAACTAGTATGTGTACAAGGTCACTCCCCTTGTATTAACTAGTATGTGTACAAGGTGACTCCCCTTGTATTAACTAGTATGTGTACAAGGTCACTCCTTGTATTAACTAGTATGTGTACAAGATCACTCCCCTTGTATTAACTAGTATGTGCACAAGGTCACTCCCCTTGTATTAACTAGTATGTGTACAAGGTCACTCCCCTTGTATTAACTAGTATGTGTACAAGATCACTCCCCTTGTATTAACTAGTATGTGTACAAGGTCACTCCCCTTGTATTAACTAGTATGTGTACAAGATCACTCCCCTTGTATTAACTAGTATGTGTACAAGGTCACTCCCCTTGTATTAACTAGTATGTGTACAAGATCACTCCCCTTGTATTAATTAGTATGTGTACAAGGTCACTCCCCTTGTGTTAACTAGTATGTGTACAAGATCACTCCCCTTGTATTAACTAGTATGTGTACAAGGTGACTCCCCTTGTATTATCTAGTATGTGTACAAGGTCACTCCCCTTGTATTAACTAGTATGTGTACAAGATCACTCCCCTTGTATTAACTAGTATGTGTACAAGGTGACTCCCCTTGTATTAACTAGTATGTGTACAAGGTGACTCCCCTTGTATTAACTAGTATGTGTACAAGGTCACTCCCCTTGTATTAACTAGTATGTGTACAAGGTGACTCCCCTTGTATTAACTAGTATGTGTACAAGGTCACTCCCCTTGTATTAACTAGTATGTGTACAAGGTCACTCCCCTTCTATTAACTAGTATGTGTACAAGGTGACTCCCCTTGTATTAACTAGTATGTGTACAAGGTGACTCCCCTTGTATTAACTAGTATGTGTACAAGATCACTCCCCTTGTATTAACTAGTATGTGTACAAGGTGACTCCCCTTGTATTAACTAGTATGTGTACAAGGTGACTCCCCTTGTATTAACTAGTATGTGTACAAGATCACTCCCCTTGTATTAACTAGTATGTGTACAAGATCACTCCCCTTGTATTAACTAGTATGTGTACAAGGTCACTCCCCTTGTATTAACTAGTATGTGTACAAGATCACTCCCCTTGTATTAACTAGTATGTGTACAAGGTGACTCCCCTTGTATTAACTAGTATGTGTACAAGGTGACTCCCCTTGTATTAACTAGTATGTGTACAAGGTCATTCCCCTTTTATTAACTATTATGTGTACAAGGTCACTCCCCTTGTATTAACTAGTATGTGTACAAGGTGACTCCCCTTGTATTAACTAGTATGTGTACAAGGTCACTCCCCGTGTATTAACTCATCAGGCCCGGAAGGGCTCTTGAACGACCATAAAAAAGCATACCCGAGCTACTCGGAAGGGCTCTTGAACGCCCAGTGGTTGAAAGCCTGTGAGATTGGTGTGCGAGGCGTCGGTCCGACGCATGTAAACAACAGCCGGCTGGACCGACGCCCCGCATCTCCGGCCACAAGAAGGAGTGCGTCGCTTGTTCGTGTGTGCCTGTATGTTGTTGTTAAGTATCGAAAAGTAGTGTAAAGTGGCTGTTTTTGCCATAAAGTTATCTCCAATGAAATCATCATCACAACTGAACCAGTTCACTTAGAGAGCTCTACTTAATGCCATTCTACAGGTAAGAAACACATCTACGCTTGGGGATGTGCGGGAATGCGGAAGCAGTCAGAATAACAAAGATACGGTAGCCTAGGCTAGACGTTTTTCGGCCAAAACCCTCGGGTTTCGGGGAATATATATATAATACATAGCCGGGGCTGGAGGGTTAACTAGTATGTGTACAAGATCACTCCCCTTGTATTAACTAGTATGTGTACAAGGTGACTCCCCTTGTATTAACTAGTATGTGTACAAGGTCACTCCCCTTGTATTAACTAGTATGTGTACAAGGTCACTCCCCTTGTATTAACTATTATGTGTACAAGGTCACTCCCCTTGTATTAACTAGTATGTGTACAAGGTCACTCCCCTTGTATTAACTAGTATGTGTACAAGATCACTCCCCTTGTATTAACTAGTATGTGTACAAGATCACTCCCCTTGTATTAACTAGTATGTGTACAAGGTCACTCCCCTTGTATTAACTAGTATGTGTACAAGATCACTCCCCTTGTATTAACTAGTATGTGTACAAGGTGACTCCCCTTGTATTAACTAGTATGTGTACAAGGTGACTCCCCTTGTATTAACTAGTATGTGTAGAAGATCACTCCCCTTGTATTAACTAGTATGTGCACAAGGTGACTCCCCTTGTATTAACTAGTATGTGTACAAGGTCACTCCCCTTGTATTAACTAGTATGTGTACAAGGTCACTCCCCTTGTATAAACTAGCATGTGTACAAGGTCACTCCCCTTGTATTAACAAGTATGTGTACAAGGTCACTCCCCTTGTATTAACTAGCATGTGTACAAGATCACTCCCCTCGTATTAACTAGCATGCTTTAACAGCATACTGATAATCAAAATGGTGGCCAGTGACCCGACTCCTGAAACTCTTTGATCAATTGTGTTAGTTATTCTATGGGTATTCCTAATCCCTCCGTATATGTCATGGTATGTCGGAAATGCCTCTCACCACCACCATGCAAAACACTAATTGATCTACATTTATAAGAAACTCAGACAACTATTATTGAACATAGGAGGTATATTGCACACTACCATTTATGATAATGAGGATAGCTGACCTTGTGAGCTATGCCCTTTTAACACTAGTTAAAATTGAAAGTTATAAAACAAACTGGAATAAAAGACAGTAAGACCAATTAACATAATACAATACAGTACTTACAAATCCAAGAACCTTCATGGCCTTGTACACCTCACTCATGATATCAAGTGGCTTGCTCTGGGACCGGATACCTGCAATGAAATATTAGCACGTACATTAACTCCTTCAGGATGTGATAATATATTTGTAAAACTTTATTCTGACTATTTATTCATAATAGGAAGGAATTGTAGGAGCTTGTGAGTTTGAAATAGACTTTACCCCTTCCATTCCCTGAGGGCCTTACAAAACTAAAAAATATCTTCTAATGTTAGGCAGAATAAAGTGAAAATACATTCTCATATGATGAAAGGGTTAACATAAAGAGAGCGAAAGACTCTACAGGTAGAACAGGTAGGCCGGAACGGAAAACATTAGTTTGATGAAAAACTTAGATGGATCTAAATGGGAGGGTCAGGAACAGTATGATTTAGCCCCTTTTGGGAGCCTCCCTGTTTCACTCCATTAGTGTGGAGAATTTAGGGCATTTCATCTCTTTTTATTTAGTGATTATAAGACACTTCAACCCCATTCATGTTTTAAATTTGTCAAGGAGAGTGATAGGAATCCTGCAATTTTGGAGAAACCGGCCTTCAGCTGGGACATTTCTCTACTGAAAAATTTACATATTTAAAAAACAAATATATATATATTATTTGGACTTCCCAAATTGACTAATTCCTTGAACGTGACGATAGTGCGTTGTTATGTGTGCAATTAGTTTGCTTGGGAAACAGATTAACTTGCTTATGTAGTACGGTAATGTACACCCTATGTGGTGGATTGTGTTCTTTTATTTCAAAAATTTAGTTTAGTAAGCGTTGTTTCCACATATCGATTTTGATAACTTAATTTGACTTTATATTCTCTTTGTCCCAGTTTTGGTTTGTTTAGTTTGCAAGTTTTAAATTTTAAATTATTATATTTTTCTTTTTATAATTTGTTTAAAGCTTCAAGTCTGGGGCAACATCTTCATGTTAGTCAAGGGGGCAGACTAAAAAATCATTGCTTAAAAATCACAAAAACAATCATAGCCCTTAACCTCTACACTGTGCTTATTGGTATGGAAAGAGATATCCCCTATGCGTGAGATTGACAATTTTGATAAAGATTACAGAATTGAATGAAAATACCATCAATGTCTTTTCAATGTCTTTGAAATGAAAGCCCTAGACAATCTGGTTTTCCCGTGGCAGTGGCCAGAAGTTGTGTGGTTGATCCGCATAAGCACATCCCTGGCACATCTCTAACATTCCGCTTATGCGCTTATTTGCTTTATATCAACTCATTACAGTCATTACAATGTTCTTCCAAGGTACATTTGCTACCTACTGAGTATTATAATGTAGGGGATGATGTGTTGAAGGTATAAGAATGGGATTGCAGCCTGATATAATGCAGAAATATGTGAATGAGAAGGGATAACATTATGCAGTGTGAGAAAGATTTGTGGTGAAGGGAAGAGGATGAAGAGGGAGAAAGAGAAGAGAGGCTGTGGTGTGTGTCGTACTCCCTCCCCTCGCCCCTGCACGTCGTGCTACTGAAAGGTGCTTGGGCAGTTGTGTAGGGCTCATGGGGTTGAAAGGAAGTGCACATTGTGCATGAGAAGCACGTCGTGCATGTGTAAGTGCACCCCAGGCAGGAACCAGGAACGGGCAGTGGTGTTGCAAGAGTAGTGCGTCGTCCTCCAAACCACAACTGATTTCCCCCTCGCGGTCCCCCACCCGCGTTCATCTTCATTCCATCACCTCTAGCCCTCTCATGGCCATCGCCGGACAGAGCAATACTGTACTGTACATCTCTGCTCCATGGCTGTCAGGTTCTCAGAATAGCAGATCAGGTGTTCGAGTCTAAGAAAGTTCCATCTTAGTCCGATACCTCATCTTCTTTCTTTCTTCATGATGGTATTCCTCATCACTGGAGTTACCATCAACCCTCTTTTATTACAATAGTATTCCAAAGATTTATGGTTCTGCCATGGATTAATCGGTAGGGCAGTTTTCCAAAACTTCATGGATAATACTGCTCGACATCCTGGACCGTCTACTTCTTATGAACTCCCGACTAGATCAGTGAGGTCTACGAAGCCGATAAAAGTCCTCTCTTTTCCAACACAATATGCGTAAGAATGGACCTGAGAGTCCGACAGAATGCTCGGTTCTCTTGGCCCTTAATCATGACGATTCATTCCCGATCTCCCGATGGTAAAGCCCCACTTTGGGTTCTCGTAAATGTATTTGTTCGTCACGACATATTCTTTAGGTATAACACTACCATTCAAGGATTAATTTAATCACACTACCATTCAAGGATTAATTTAATCAGACGAACACGTTAAGTGTCCAGTATTGATACCCATATGTAACTATTTATTGGTCGCTCCTTACGTCAATGACTTAAGAGCCTATGATAGTATGGCCTCGTTCCGGGCTCCTCAGAGACCGGGTTAACCTTGATCACGACGGTTGAGAACCAAGATCATCTTAGGGGGTACTCCTTAATCATTCCTAAGGTACGTCATTGGGATGGAGCCACTGAAAAGTAGAAAATAAAAAAGAAAAGAATTAACAGTTTGAATATCGCGCCTATGCGCATTCAGATCTTCCTCTGTTTCCCATAACATGCCTGCTACCCCCACCTACCAAGGTGCGACCTCTCTCGATCGTCGCCCACCCTGTAAAGACGTGTGCCCCTTGTGAAGTGACCTCGAAACGGCACCATACAATTTTTGCCGACTTTACATTGACACACAATTACATTTTACAATTTTAACAATCACATCCGAACTGCGTCTGATGCGGAAATTCGCCCCAAATGTTTTTGGGTGCGGCCCAGCCGAGATTCGAACTCGGGCCCGCCACGTGGGAGGCGAGCGCCTTAGCCACTACACCAAGAGAAGTACTCCACTTGGCGTGATAGCTCAAGCAGATTTCAGCATCGAATGCAGTTACAGATACTTTGCCACAATCCAGGCATTACATCACATTATCGTCCAGGTAGCGAAGACTCCGAGCGAGCGAAAGCAAGCGAGGCACAAGTCTGAGCGTGTCAACTACAGCGAGGCTCCGAGACAACGATCACCAGCGACATTCCTTATATCCGTCACTTACCGGGCGGGTCACACACCACGGCGAGGAGGCAGTGCAGGACCATACTTCCCCAACGAACCGGAGTAACTGGGACATCATCTCTGAGAATTTCTGAGAGCTCTAGCCTTAGCAACTGTTGTAGCCAACCAGTTAAGGCAAGCCAGTACACCATGGGGATTCCCCAACTAGGCCTCTCAGATATCCCTTTACAGCTGCCACCAGTAAAGTGACCTCGAAACGGCACCATACAATTTTTGCCGACTTTACAATGACACACAATTACAATTTACAATTTTAACAATCACATCCGAACTGAGTCTGATGCAGAAATTCGCCCCAAATATTTTAGGCCGCGGCCCAGCCGAGATTCGATCTCGGGCCCGCTACGTGGGAGGCGAGCGCCATAGCCGCTACACCAAGAGAAGTACTCCACTTGGCATGATAGCTCAAGCAGATTTCAGCATCGAATGCAGTTACAGATACTTTGCCACAATCCAGGCATTACATCACATTATCGTCCAGGTAGCGAAGACTCCGAGCGAGCGAAAGCAGGCGAGGCACAAGTCTGAGCGTGTCAACTACAGCGAGGCTCCGAGACAACGATCACCAGCGACATTCCTTATATCCGTCACTTGCCGGGCGGGTCACACACCACGGCGAGGAGGCAGTGCAGGAACCCGCTACCATACCTCGCCAACGAACCGGAGTCACTGGGACATCATCTCTGAGAATTTCTGAGAGCTCTAGCCTTAGCAACTGTTGTAGCCAACCAGTTAAGGCAAGCCAGTGCACCATGGGGATTCCCCAACTAAGCCTCTCAGATATCCCTTTACAGCTGCCACCAGTGAAGTAACCTCGCAACGGCACCATACAATTTTTGCCGACTTTACAATGACACACAATTACAATTTACAATTTTAACAATCACATCCGAACTGAGTCTGATGCGGAAATTCGCCGCAAATGTTTTAGGGCGCGGCCCGGCCGAGGTTCGATCTCGGGCCCGCCACGTGGGAGGCGAGCGCCATAGCCGCTACACCAAGAGAAGTACTCCACTTGGCATGATAGCTCAAGCAGATTTCAGCATCGAATGCAGTTACAGATACTTTGCCACAATCCAGGCATTACACTTGCCTCTCCCATTCAGTTTACATAGCCCCTCTTAAATGCATCAGTTTTTAATTCATAGTGAGCATATTTAAGTTGTATATGCGTTTAGAAATGTATTTATTTTAATTGTATTCACTTGTAAACCTGAATAGGCAAGGACTTATTAATTAATCTCTGGGCGGGACGACGATCGTATTTTTAGGACGCCACTTTGCTTTTAATTGCTATTGTCATACGAGCCTTCGGCTCACTAGCTGCAGTGTCTTTTATTTTAAAAGTGCATATTAACTTTGTAGCTTTATAGTAATTTCCTTAAGTTTTCAGTACTATGATGGTGTCAAATTCATGAAACTTTAAATTCTTTGCTTGTCCCCAAGATTGTGCGTTGGCCAAGGGTCACTTTTCAAAGCCATATTTTATTTATCAGAATTTTAGTTCCCAAATTTTATTTCCGAAATTTTTTGAGCAATTTTCCTTCATTCCGATCAGTGTTAATTTGTTCATTAATTTATCACAAATACACATTGTAGGGAATAAATGGTTCATACCATATTGACTACAATACCTTCAGTATTTACCATCAAAGTGTTCTATGCGATGGTGGAATTCGTAACGTTTTTACGTTAACAATCAAGATCGAGTGCCTTATCAATATATTTGCCTTCAAGACATTTTTATATTGCATTATTTTCAGTGATAGCCATCAAAGTACTTATATTTGATGGCATTATAATGTGATGTTAAATTCAATAACAACATTTTAACCCCTCAGACCCGGTAGGGCTCTGAGGCACCCATAACAAACGCGGCCCGTGGAACCCGGTAGGGCTCCGAGGCTCCGGCAGCTTGAAAGCCTGTAAGCTTTGTTTTGAAAGCCGTCCGTCCGACGCATGTAAACAACAGCCGGTTGGACCGACGCCGCGCATCTCCGACCATAAGAAAGAGAGGCGTCGCTTGTTCTTGTGTGGCTGTGTGTGTTATTGTGTTATTGTTTAGTATTGAAAAGTGGCTAATATGGCTGACATCGCCACAAAGTTCTCTCCACTTAAATCGTCATCACAACTGAACCAGTTGACTTAGAGAGCTCTACTCAACGCCATTCTACAGGTACGAAACACATCTACACTTGGGGATGCGCGGGAATGCGGAAGTAGTCAAAATAACAAAGATACGGTGTGGTGATGGGCTGGTCTATCAGAGTGAGAACTGAGCGATCTCTGCCATACCCATAGCTTACTCTGACTGTTCCTTTTACTTATATATTTTCTAGATCTCAAGTGACGGCGTCTCTTCTGTGGATTGACCTCCCAATTTACCAAGATTGGAAGTCAAAGCGTCACATTTTTCCTTTGCCCCTCAACTTTCTCTTCATAATTGCTGAGGGGCACAGGGCCCTGGGTGGGGCTTTGGTTTCCCGGGCGTTTCCGCACCCTTTTCAGCTCCCCGCCATGGAGTGGCTTCGGTCACCCAGGCTTTATTGTGGTAAGCAGGGAGGGTTCTGTGGGGGCGCTCGGTTATGGCCTTGGCTTTGCTCGGGGTCTTGGGGCTGTTCGGCCAGGCAGCTTGGGGAACAACAACAACAACAACAACAAAGATACGGTAGCCTAGGCGTAGACGTTTTTCGGCCAAAACCCCCGGGTTTCGGGGAATATTTATTTAATGCGTAGCCGGTCCCGAAGGGTTAATGGTAGCCTATTTTACTACAGTAGGGTCTCACATAAAACGAGTATATGGTCGATAAACGAGGGCGTTTTATGCGATTTAGTTTTATGTGAACACAGCATTTTGGTGGCCCAATATCATCAATGTTCACTGGAAGCGTAAATTTCCGTCAGGAGCGTACGATATTTCGTACGTTTTGTACGATATTTCGGCGTTCTATATGAAAGCGTACGATATTTCGGCGCTCTATATGAAAACTCCTCGGATTTGCCCCACTTTGGCGGCTGACTCGTTTTATGTGATCACATTCGTTCTGATCGAAAATTAAATATTAATATTTTAGGTCGGTCGTTTTAATCGACTCGTTTTATGCGAACACGTTTTATGCGGGACCCTACTGTACTTATTTAGGCACTCGTAATTAATTATTTCCAATGGTACCAAGTACAGTAGGCCTATGGCCAGTGGAGAACTCTAAATAATATCTTGATTGAATATATCTCACTGACTTACAGTCCCGGAAAGATATACAAATTTAAACCTGTACAAAGATACATAAAGGAACGCCAAATAACACTCGTGGCCGAGTAGGCCTAACCTTACGAGTGCTAAGACTATGGCGTGTTGAGATTTCTCAAGTCCCCGGGTACCCTAGACCTTATCTAGGGTATTATTAGTGTTCGATCATCACTGTCCAGAAGTAGAGAAGAAAATCATAGTACGAGATGATTCGCCCTGGTATAGCACTCGAGTTAAATTTCTTAGAAGAGCGCGTAGAAGAGCTGAACGTGAATGGCGGAAAAATAAAACAGACTCTACATGGTTGCAATATCTGTCAGCCAGAAGAGCTGTGGTCCACAAAATCAAAGATGAAAAGAAAGTGTATTATCAGGGAAAAGTTGACTCGTGTGGTGACGACCAGAGGAGGTTGGCTTCAATTGTAAACAGTTTACTTGGAAAAACAAGAGTCAGCTTAAGACCTTCTGTACCTGATGCCGAGTTGGCTGCCAACTTTGTGGCATTTTTTGCTGGCAAGATAACTCGCATAAGACAGGAACTGGATGATGCTTCTGTTGGTGAAGAACTTTCAGTTGTACTCCAACCCCGACACATTCCTAATAATGTCCTCTCATCCTTTCACTCAGTAGAGGTGGACATGATCTCGTCCTACATAAGAAACCTCAATAAAACATTTTGCCCGTTGGATCCCATAAATGTTTCCAAGCTACCAAGAGTCTATGATCACACAGTTGAGTTTATTTCCAAAATAATTAATAAGTGCTTCTCTGAAGGTAGCTTCCCACATTCTGAAAAGCATGCACTACTCCGACCTACTCTAAAGAAACCTGGACTTGATGTTGAGAACATGTTGAACTATCGTCCTGTCTCCAACCTGTCCTTCATATCAAAGATATTAGAGCGTGCAATACTTGACCAATTACAACCACTACTTCAGCAGAATGAAACTATCCCAATTTTTCAGTCTGCTTACCGACAGCATCATTCAACTGAAACAGCATTGATTAGAGTACATAATGATCTAGTTGAGAACATTTGCAATGGTGTGGCCTCACTATTGGTCTTGCTTGATCTCTCTGCGGCTTTTGACACAGTGGATCACGAGTTGTTATTGAGTGATCTTTATGATTGTGGTGTGCGTGACTCCGCTCTCTTGCTTCTTGGGTCGTACTTGTCAGGTAGATCCCAGAGTGTGATGGTAAATCAAGTGGTCTCGGACTCGACACCCCTGCAGTATGGTGTTCCGCAGGGATCAGTTTTAGGTCCTATCCTATTTATAATTTATATTAGCAGTTTGTCTCTTCTGCTTCGTGCACATAATGTCACCTTTCACTTTTATGCAGATGACACCCAGATTTATGTGAGAATCACAAATATAGTTGATATACGGAGTAAGATGGAATTGTTGATGTCTGATATCAAGAAGTGGATGAGAGCGAGAAAACTTAAACTAAATGATGGTAAAACTGATATTCTCATCATCCGAGGAAATAGAAGAGCTGATGATATAGTAGGTGCCCTCTCCATCAATGTGGGTGGATCTCAGCTGCGACCGGCCAACTCTGTTCGAAATCTGGGTGTATATGTGAACTCCCGATTAGATTTCAAAGAGCATGTAAACCAGATAGTTAAAAGTTGTTACTTGCACATCAGAAATCTCTATTTGGTGAAGCCGTTTATAACCAGATGTTGCCTCCTGATGTTGGTTCACTCATTGGTCTTCTCTCGTGTTGATTATTGCAATGCCCTGTTGGTGGGTCTTCCAAATTATATTTTGAAGAAAGTTCAGTCTGTTCTTAACAGGTCTGCAAGACTAATTTTTGGTGTTCCACCTAGAACTCCTACTACATCTCTTCACATAGAACTGCACTGGCTGCCAGTAAGAGCAAGAATAGAATTTAAGTTGTGTTTGGTGACCTTTAAGGTTCTCAAATTTGGTGAGCCTAGGTACCTTGCGGAGCTGCTCAGGCGCCCACCGGCACACCATGGTGTAGTTGTGCGTCATGACAATGACCCTTTTCGTCTTGATGAACCATGGGCTTTCCAGCAGTCTTCTTTCTTTGAGAGGTCTTTCTCCTACATGGCTCCGAGGTTGTATAACAGGTTGCCGCTGTCCATGAGACAACTGAGTTCTGTTGAATGCTTCAAGAGACAACTTAAGACTTTTCTCTTTGAGAGAAGCTATGATCTTGGGAGAGGTGTCATGGCAGATGGCTATAGAGTTTAGGCTATTTTGCCACTGCTAGTGATTGTTAAATGTGTGTTGTATATAAGCCTTCTTTTGATGCATTGATTTTTTTTTCTTTTTTCTTTCTCTTTTCGAGCGCTAGTGAATTCTTCGGAAAAATTGGCGCTTATGAGAAATAAGTAACATGCTTATTATTATTATTTATTATTATCTTAATAAGGCCCGGGTACCAGTACTGCCGGTTATAAAGACAGACCCGGGTACCAGTATGGGCGGGTGATATTATAATACCATAACGAGTATAAAGACAGCCCTGGGTACAAATAGGCTATTGCCGGTTACTCTGGCGGCTGTTAAGACTATGACACACCCGGGTACCAGTATTCCCGGGTGGTATTATAATACCATAGCAAGTATAAAGACAGCCCCGGGTACAAGTAGGCTGTTAACCTCTGAAGTGCGCATGGGGGTAATTAGACACCTCTCCCTGTGCGCATGTATTTGAGGTGTTTCCGTCACTAAATATTCATTGTACCATTAATAGCATTAATACTTATCCATATGCGCCTATTATGGGTTGATTATAAAGGTATTAACCTGAAACAACAATAAAACGAGTGAAAACAGCGTTTGGATGGTCAAAATCGGAGATATAGCCCGCGAGTTGTATAATGTATGGGTGAGGCAAGCTGCTTTCCCGCCAATTTCCCCCAAGGCCACTGAGACACAGTCGATCGATACTCTCTCTCTCTCTCTCTCTCTTGCATTCGCTTGCTATCAGTGATGACCACACCCTGCAACCGGATTTCTAATGTTAGCACGAAAATATACCTCAGAATAAGGGAATATCAGGGAAAATAGGTGATAACTGAAGGAGAGGAGGAAAGTGGGGAAGGAGGGGAGGTAGAGGACTGAGATTTTGCATGGCCCAGTGGCCAAAAAAAAAAAAAAAAAAAAAAAAAAATCTATGTCAAAAGTTGATTTTTTTTTTCTCTGACTTTTAAGAGTCTCCCCGCAGTCCGCCGGGGGAACTCTTAAGAGTCTCCCTGCAGTTCCCGGGTTAAGACTATGACACACCCGGGTACCAGTATTCCCGGGTGGTATTATAATACCATAGCAAGTATAAAGACAGGCCCGGGTACCAGTAGGCTATTGCCGAGTACTCTGGCAGCTAGTAAGACTATGACAGACCCGGGTACCAGTATTCCCGGGTGGTAGTACTGTAAAATACCATAACAAGTATAAAGACAGCCCCGGGTACAAGTAGGCTATTGCCGGTTACTCTGGCGGCTGTTAAGACTATGACAGACCCGGGTACCAGTACTCCCGGGTGGTATCATAATACCATAACAAGTATAAAGACAGGCCCGGGTACCAGTAGGCTATTGCCGGTTACTCTGGCAACCAGGGCGAGTAGTAACCCCAGTCGAAGTTCATATTCTAGCAACCCTTATAAGACCATCAATGCCTTGGAACAAATCGATAATCCTCCCAAGCTTCCAAAATAACCTAGGACGCTCATCATGTATCAGGACGATATCCCCGATACGAGGCCATCGTTGATTCGTCCCTTTGATCTTATGAGAGTGACGCTCACGAAGAGACAGCAAATATTCTTGGGTCCACCGTTTCCATAGGTCATCGGACACCTTGTTTACATGCTGGAAGCGACGACGTGTAGCGTCAGCATTGCCGAACGTAGGGTCATGCAGATCTTCGTCATTTACGGACGATCTAGGAAAGGTATTAAGGGTTCGTCCACGTGTCATCATAGAAGGCGAAATGGGTAAGAGGTCATCAACATCTGCCGAGGTATAGGTCAAGGGCCTGTCGTTGACTGACATCTCAATCTCTATTAAGATGGTTTGCAACTCCCGTCTGGTCACCATTGCCCTTCCTAATACCTTCTTCATGGCAGATTTGACGATACCGATAGTTCTCTCCCAAATCGCCCGGAACCATGGTGCACGTGCTGGTATAAATCTCCACTGACAACCCTTTCCAGTGAGGGTAGCCACAACCTGCGGGTCATCCATTAAACTCTGGAGATATTTAGAGGCCCCGACAAAACAAGTCGCATTATCGCTCATAATAATTTGAGGGAAACCATTGCGGCCTGCAAAGCGTCTTAGAGTATGCAAAAACCCCTCACTGGATAGGTCGTCAATCAATTCAATATGAATCGCTCTGGTTACCGCACATGTGAATAGCATGGCATATACCTTTATGATATTACCGGGCGATTCTCTAACATGAATCGCTCCGGTGTAGTCTACCCCCGGTTACCTGAAATGGTTCAGTCCTTTGTACCCTGAACTCAGGCAAGGGAGGTAGATCAACTGGGGAGTAAGGCTTACCCTGTAATCTTTTACAGAAAGTACAGCTATTGTGGATCCCTTTAATTGCTTGTCGCATCTTAGGGATCCACCAACGTTGTCGCATATACGCCAGAATATAGGTTTCACTCCTGTAAGGAGATAAAGAAAACCTAATATTTAGTAGTGGCCCCGTAATCATTGACGAACATGCCTATTACATAAGGCATCCTCTTCAAACACTAATCCGCCGTAGTTTGAATCTACCGCGCAGAGCATTTAAAAACTGAGGAGCCTTCATCATGAGCGCACGCGACCTCACTCATGGCTTCAGTCATTATGAATTGGGTTCTCACTACGAAAAAACTTCGTAAAAAAATAAAAACAAAAAGAAAATAAGAATAACTATCTAATAAGCTTTCCATCATATCGTGGATGTACTTGTGTGGATCTCTGACCAGACGCTGATTCAGGCGTCATTTCTCCTTCACTGACATATCAAGTAAACCAAAATCCTCAATACATCAACGAATGGGAAGGGGACGGTCGGGAGGGCCCCAGTCGTCAATGATTACGGGGCCACTACTAAATATTAGGTTTTCTTTATCTCCTTACAGGAGTCAAACCTATAATTTATTAGTGGCCCCTCCATCATTGACGAACATGCCTGATTTCTAAGACTGGAGGGGGACATTCGTAATCATATCATAACTCTAGAAAAGTAGATAATAAAAACAACCACATAGTATTCTTACTCTTGAAAAATATATTTATTCATTGGCGTAGGCCGAAAATATACAAGAAAAAGGGGTTCAGGCAGGTGCGTGCTTCAAAGAAGCCTGCCTGACAAAAAATGGGTAACCCTAAAGATTCTGAACACAGATCTGTAGTTACAAAGGCACCCCACTCAACGAGTGGTGACAAAAATAACAAGTTATAAGTTTATATGTGCACATCATAAACCCCAACACAATCGTGGAGATAAATTGCAAAGGATCTCCACTGATTCTAAAATTAAATTGCTTTCGCAGCTAAAACTACTATAACAACCCCGTTGTTTTGTACTAACATTGTACTAGCACAATTTCTCTCTGAGAAATTTTATATCACATTAACCTTACATTGTATCACAGCTCTCATACTCCGGCGGGGTCTAGGGTATCCTATGTCAACTGACTGCACCCCCCCCCCCCCCCCTTTGTGAAAATAAACAAAAGTGACTGTAGGGCCACCTAGACCCTCTGCCTTAAAGCTATACATGGTAAGGAAGGTTTGTCTAGAGCAACTGACAAGTATCTAGACAAAAACGTACGAGTGGACGCGATATCTTCCACTGAAAAGTTTTCAGGAAACGTAAAGAGGCTGCCCATTTGCGTAAATCGTGGGCCCTACCCACCACGCCGGGATTACTCTCTTTAATGACTTCGACCAGAAGAGATGCTAATCGCCGTTTAAGTAAGCGTTTACCCGTACTTGCTACCCATAAAGCACCTTGGGGGTTTAGAGGAGCTACTCTCAAATATTTGGTTAGAGCTTGCACTGGACATTATGATGCACCTTTCCCCTTTTTAATGCTGGCACCGTGAACTCTGAAAACACGTGTGCACTGTGCTCATTCTTGGCTACAAAACCTGGGGAAGGCGCAATGTAAATACATTCGTTAAGTCTACCAAACCTAAGGCAATTAGGTGTGTTGCTCATCGCCGCCAGCTCAGACACTCTGTTCCCGGTGGCCAAAGCCATAAGGAAAACCGCCTTTTTTAAGAGTAAAGCAAAGTCTGCAGTATTTTGGTACAGACGAGAGTGAAGTAAAGACAAAGCTTTGTCGAGAGACCAAGTAGGCATGAGCTGACGGGGAGGTGGGCGAAGTTTAAAACAAGCTCTCCTAAAACCTGTTTCCTCCGCCACCGGTATGGAAAGACCTGTAAGGTCTAAATAGGGCACTCTAATCGCAGTTAAGTGATTTTTTAATGTTACCACCGATAAATGTTTCTGCTCAAACAGATAATTCAAATAATTGAAAACTAAAGCCACTGACGGCACATTCTGTTCCGTTCTGATAATCCAGGAAGTAAAGGCTTGCCAATGTGAGTGATACTGATGTTTCGTAGACTGAGTATATTGATTGATTAATTTATTAGTCACATCTCTACCGTATGGTGCCAGCCACTTGGCCTTCTGAATGTCCATAATGCAAAAGTCAGCGAGGTCGCTAGGTTGCCAATCGTGTCTAAGTGGAAATACCCGACCGGGAGCGATACCGGGTCCGGGCACCACGTTTTCAATTGCTGGTACCACAACTGCGCCGGCCACAAGGGCGCGATTAGCGAGACTAAGCCTCGATAATCTCGTAGTTTGTTCACTACGTGGCACATTAGTGACGCATCTGGCGGCGGAAACAGATAGATGGAGCTCCATCTGTTCCAGTCTGTCACTAGGGCGTCTGGCCCCCCTGCCGGCATTTTCGCCCGGCGGGTGAGGTATAGAGGGAGTTTGTGAGTCTCCTCGGACGCAAAAAGATCCACTTGTGGATGGGAGAGCTCTGCAATCATTAGGTTGAAAATGGGTTGCTTGAGCTCCCATTCTACTGTCGTGCTCTGTCTCCGGGACAGAGCGTCTGCCCAGACGTTCGCTACGCCTGGGAGATAAGATGCGTGAAGGTAAATTTCTAGTCTGTTGGCTAGAGTAAAAATCTCTTCCGACACGTTTAGCAACCCCCTTGACCTCGTTGATCCTTGCTTCTGAATACAGTGAACCGCATTCAGATTGTCCATTCTGAAGGCCACCGACTTGCCCCGTAATGCCGGGCCGTGAGCCTGAAGGAAATACAAGGGGACTAGTAATTCTTTGACATTGATGTGAGAGATTTCCAAGTGGGACCAAAGCCCCTGACCCTGGTGCCCCTGATTTGATTGAAATCCCCAACCTATTGTGCCTGACGCATCCGTGTCTATCCATACCGTTGGTGGAGGAGAAGTCCATGACATTATTGAGTGCAACGTTTCCCTCTTTGCCCAGACCGCTAGCAAGGTGTGGATTAATTTCGGGATGGGCCATAATTTTCCCGCCGGTAAGAGCGGGAAATATTTGTTGCCTTCCAATATTAATCGTTTTACTTTCAACCGGCCCAACTTGACAGTTAGTTGAATCCAGTTGAGAGAGCCGACCAGAGACTCCCAGACCCTTCGCGTCGTAGTCAGACTGTGAAGAAACATGAACAGTTTCCTGCGAAACCTGTTGCGATTGTCCACACTCTGACTCAGAGTGAGAGCGGCCGTGTCCCAGACCAGCCCTATCCACTGAATTACTCGTGAGGGAACAAGGTTTGACTTTACCAGATTTACCTTGAAGCCTAGAGTTTTGACATGATTTAAAATGATATTGACATGTTTTATGCATAAATGTTGTGTCTCTGCCACCACCAGCCAGTCGTCCAGATACCACAACACTCTGATCCCCTGTTTTAACAATGGCATCAGGGCTTGCCGGACTAATTTCGTGAATAATCGAGGTGCTAGGTTCAAACCGAACGGCATCCTTTGAAAAACAAAATTTTGGTGCCTGATCCGTAAGGCCAAAAACCTTTGAAATCTTTTGTTGACCGATACGTGCCAATAGGCGTCTGTCAGGTCTAGTGAACAAATCCAACCTCCCGGCGGAAGTGTTAGCCTGATTTGGTGTACTGTTAACATTCTGAAAGATTCGTTGTGAATGTGAAGGTTCAGGTAAGACAGGTCTACGACCGGCCTCATCTGAACACTGTCCCTTTTGGGAACCAAAAATAGTTTGGACGTGAATACAGGGTAATTTGGGGGGACCGGGATGATGACATTCTTGGCAATCATTTCCTGGACCAGTGACTCCACCTCTAAAGAAACAAAATTCGCCGTTGTCGGCTGACGTAAGCGAGGTCGCCGGAGCCACTGCCAAGTGATGCCTTTGCGTGCCACCATCCGTGCCCAAGTGTTTAATGTCCATGCCTGGTGACACGTTCGGAACTACCCAGTTAGCAGACAAGGGTTCGCCGGCTGTACTACCCTCGGGTCCTCCGGCCTTAAGGTTGGCACCGGGAGTGAGAGACTTTAGTTTTTTGATGGTGGGGTTGGTGGTGCTGGACGCTTTGCCGGCTGGCTGGTGTTGGCCGACGACTGGCCCTGGCCTGGCTTATGCTGGCCGCGTCCTCTCTGACCTGAAAACCTACCCTGTCTATGCCTGTACTGACCTTGGGGGGAGTGGGAAGACTTAGGCGAAAGAAAGGGTTTAGATCCCCCTGGCTGAGCTTTAGTAGTTGGCCTGGGTTTGGGGAAGGTAAATGTAGGTTTCTTAGAAGGGGTGGGACTGTGCTTAAAAGCCTGTGCCATATTGAACACCGTTCGCCACACTTCAGGGGACATTAGAGAGGGAGTAAGCACTGGTGACATGACCACCTGATTCGCAATGCGATCAGGTAGCTTGCGAACTAAAGACATTCTGAGATCTTGTCTTGCTCGTACCGCCTCAAGCAAGGCGGTGCGTATGTCACCCAAGGATTGGATTGACGACTGGAGGAGCAGTCGCCGGGACAATTCAACCGATCTTCTGGCATCCGCATCTGCGATTGCCTGAGTGGACCGCAGTAAAGACTTAGCTACCTGTTGAGACACTATGTATTGGGAGAACAGACGAAAAGCTTTCCCCCTGAGCCTAAATTCTCTGTCTAGGTGAGTAGGGGTAGGGGTAGTGAAAGGGTCTTTCAGCTCACAAAGATTAATTTTAGGGGCAGCTAGGAAAGAAAACAAAGCTGACGGGACTCCGCCTGCAGACCCTACAGGCATGGAGAACCACGAATGAGTATCTTGAGGGATCTGGTGGGAAGATTTCGAAGTAAATGTGGTTGCAAAGTTTTGAGCCTCTATTTTCCAATCTACCCAAGGTCCTGGACCCAACTGCCCCACCTTCAAAACTGGATTAGCTGCTTCGTCTGTGACGGTCTGTAAATCAAGTTCAGGAGTGAGAGCTGACAGAGTCTTAATATCATTAAACCCATCCAGCTTAGACCAGTCTGAAAATAGTTTTGAAGCTGAGGCAGGGGGTAAAGCTGGCTTAGTAGCATACACAAAATAGTCCTGGTGATAATAACTAGGTATAGCCTTGATGTTTACGTCTAGTACATTTCCCAAATTATCCAAGGCCCTTAATTTTTTTGATTTATTGCCTTGGATGACCCACTCACTCGGTACTGGGAGCTCCCCTGAAAAGGTAGGTTGGGCCAGCTCTGGTTTATTGGGGGTCAAAAGGACCCAAGACTCGTCTGGTCCATAAGCAAGGGCATGGCTACCTTTCTGATAGGTGCCTTGTCTAGAGGGGGTGGATTGACATCCGTGATGACCCTGACATTGGAAATTGTCAATGCCGCCGTAGCAGGCTTGGTAGCTACTGATGTTGACAGAGTGGGGGGGTTAGGGATCTTAGATAAATCAATCGAAGTCATCAGAGGCCGTACCGTAGAACTTGTCGTGGGAGCCCCCAAGTCGATTGTGGGGGCTTCCTGTTGTTGGCCAAAAAATCTAGATAAAGCCTGAGTAAGCAGCCCATTAATTTCTTGCGCAGTAACAAATTGATTTGAAGATGAACTTACAGGTGAATCATTAATATCCTGCGCGGCGTCTAAGCCTGAACCTGACTCTTGCCCTTCCATCTCCGAAATTATTGAAACCTCGTCTTTCTCTTCCTGAGAAGATCCCTCCGAAGCTGGGGTACCTTGCTGCCAAGACAAGTCAGGAATAGAGGATGGGATCGCCGCGTCCCTGTGGACATCAGCTACTGTGTGACTCGTTTGAGTCGGACGTGGGTGGTCGGACCCTGGCTGAGCAAACCGCCAAACACCGAGGCCCTGGCCTACACTCTCTTGAGAGTCTGACACATTATCACGAACTGAACCCCCCGAACTTCCCAATTCCAGGGTTAAAATATTTATGGGTAAATCCTCTTTAAGGACAGGCACCGCACTGGACCCTTGAGACCTAACACAAACTCTGTCTGGGGTAGAGGTACGATGAGAGGCACTAGAAACTGGTTTATGTAGGGATGACTTTAGTTTATGTGAATCCTTTTTGGAGGATTTATGGCTACGGTGTGACCGTGAACTATTCTTTGATTTAGAGGAATCATCGCCGTGACCACTGGTGGAACTTTCCGTCCTACTCTTCTTACTCGCCTGTGAAGAGGCAAGACTAGATGACTGTCGTCTGAGAGGTGACCTAGACCGAGATCTCGCCCGAGATGATGAGGCGGATGCCGGGGGTGTAGGCGCTCGTGGACGTTTGGGTGTAGCCGCAGAAGATACAGAACCCTGACCAGTCTCCGCCGGCTTATGACTCGTGACTCTAGAGGAACGTTTAGGGGGAGGGTGTTCAAATAACAATTTATCCCAAAGAAGGACGTTATCACATTGAAGTGATTTATGTGCAACAATCGTAGTGTAGGCTGACATCTGTTGCCTTACTTCTCTTAACGCTACTGCCGCGGTCTTATCATTATCGCAAAGGACTTTTACAGCTAATTGGGAGCAAAAAGAACAATTACGCATAACCCAGAGACCCCTTGAACGGTCTAGACATTTAACACACCTTATGCAAAGGGTATGCGCAAAAATAGGGATACCGGCACAAGCAGGGGTAGTGCATAAAGCAAAGACTGGGGCCACGGTAGCCATGACAGAGACTGGTGGGGAAAACTACCGCCGGGTCTGTATTGGTCCGCCGGAGCCCAGCTCTGGAAAAAAAGAAAATTTCCAGGAATTAATGCTCATAAGGTTAATCCAACATGTTCGCACACAAGTGTTAATAACCCACCGGATAACGAGATGTAATGACACAATGATCACAGCTCGCTACGCGGCGGGGTTTCAGAATATCTAAACAAATCTTTTGAAGAAAGTGAAGAATACCCTCTGACATAATATCGGTCCAGCATGGCGATTATAGTCTTTCTGGTGGTGACTGTCTCAAGATTCAATATTGGAACAAAAACAACCCCCCATAAAGACGCCGGCCCTTGAAATATTTTTGTATAATAACACGGCAGGCTGACACGAGATCTGATTTCTAACGAATTGTCACAAAAAGATCGCCGTAAGATTGAAGGCGGCGATACCTAAATGTATCACTGAATTAAGTAGTTAAATCGAAATTGAATTTGTAAATTCCTTATTTCCTCCAACTAGGAGCACCCGCCGGGTGTGAAAAAACGATATTAACCCCAATTGAACCTTCAATTGCCGTAAGTATAAAGGCGGCGATACATACAGTATCGCTTAAAAATGGAAAGGTTAATTTACTGAATGACTTAATTGTTTATCCCACCCTTCCAAGGTACACCCGCCGGGTGAGATGTCAAAACGTTAACCCCATAAGTTCCTGTCCCCACTTCTTTGTAAAAGATCGCCGGGAAGGAAAGCCCTTAACAACAGCTAGGTTTTTCATGTGGTTTTGTAAAACCTGGTAGAAAAACTACATAACGTATGTTCGCAAGAACGACGTTTTTTAGATGGGAACAGCCAATCCGCCGGGAATCAAAGGGGGCCTGAAACCAGGCACCAACAGAGACGCAGTCCTGGAGAGCCACAGACACCTCATCGCCGGGGACACAAGCCTGTGTTAAAACCACGTGTGGCCCAACACGGCTCTTGGCCGGGTTTTATCATGGTGAAACCGAGAAAAAACCCGCCGGAAGGACACCCACCCCTTTCAGACACCATCTGAACGTACACTGGACACGAAGGAAGCCACGCACGACTAACCTAAGTCCACACAATAATCCGTGGAATTAGCCAATACACAACTAAACCAGGAAACAAACATAGTCCGAGGAATTAGCCAATACACAACTAAAACCCGGATACACATGACACAGTAGGGCATATTTATACATAATAAACAATAACACTTGTACATGTGGCAAAGCTACGAGCGGCTGGCTAGGCCTAAGTAGACGGAATAGGAAATGTTGAAATACAGTAAAAGTCCGTTAATCCGACGACCGATGATTCGAATCTCCCAATAGTCCGAATTTTTCAATTTGAGGCCAAATCCGAATTCACCCAATGGTCCGAATTTCAAGAAGTTGGTCCGAATTTCAAGAAGTCCCAAAGTCCCCTTTTTGAGGCATTAAGCCACTCAAATGACACATAATGGAGCACACACATATCATATGTTCATGAATTCACTTTAAAAGTTTACCATTGTCATTGTAGCCTATTACCTACTTCAAAACATTCAGATTAATGGTCAAAGGAAGCTACTGATATAAACGTAAACACCTTCTTCTTCTTCTTCCACATCGTCTGCTAGAGAGTTTGTTTTGCTCTTGAACGCATCCTTGGGACGCTCCGATGCGCTACTGGCTTGCACCGCATTTTCTGCAAGCGCATTCAGTCTTGAGCTTGAAAACGCACCTTTGGATGTATTAGCCTTGAGCTTGAAAACGCACCTTTGGACGTTCAGATACGCTACTATTTATAGTTCAGTGATCGGAGCGTCCCAAGGGTGCTTTCAAGACAACAAGACAAGGGTGCTTTCAATACAATACAGTAGTCCCTCGTTATTGACGGGGGTTACGTTCTTAAGACTGCCGTCGATAGCAAAAACCGTCGATACCGCATAGTATCCGTGGTCTCTATCCTAGGCTATGTACTTATAAGTGTTTCCTTTACACAGGCACACCGTCTATCACTGAATACATTAGAGGCCATAATAAACGCAAGAGATACAAGGTTCAGGCACAAATAAGCAAGTAAAAGGCGGGTGGACTCAGAGCTTCTGCCTGGTATTGTTATTGTTTGACAACATTAAAAATGGAGGACTAAAGTGACGCTCCGATCGTCGGTGAATCCGGATTCACTCAAAATCTAGTCTTTAGGCTAATTATTTTTGCTCTCGTTTTCGGTGTATTTTCTTATTATTGTATGTCTTATTGTTCATCATTTAATCCACTTTTGGTTGGTATATTAGAGTAATATAAATAAACAATTAATCCGTCGATATAACATTAAAAATGGAGGTCGAAAGTGACGCTCAGATCGTCGGTGAATCCGGATTCACTCAAAACCTAAAGTCTTTAGGCTAATTATTTTTGCTCTCGTTTTCGGTGTATTTTCTTATTATTGTATGTCTTATTGTTCATCATTTAATCCACTTTTGGTTGGTATATTAGAGTAATATAAATAAACAATTAATCCGTCTGGTGATGGGCTGGTCTATCAGAGTGAGACCTGAGCGATCTCTGCCATACCCATAGCTTACTCTGACTGTTCCTTTTACTTATATATTTTCTAGATCTCAAGTGACGGCGTCTCTTCCGTGGATTGACCTCCCAATCTACCAAGATTGGAAGCTAAAGCGTCACATTATTCCTTTGCCCCTCAACTTTCTCTTCATAATTGCTGAGGGGCACAGGGCCCTGGGTGGGTCTTTGGTTTCCCGGGCGTTTACGCACCCTCTCAGCTCCCCGCCATGGAGTGGCTTCGGT
The DNA here is from genome assembly GCA_037953745.1 of Lithodes maja. Taxonomy (NCBI): domain Eukaryota; kingdom Metazoa; phylum Arthropoda; class Malacostraca; order Decapoda; family Lithodidae; genus Lithodes; species Lithodes maja. The sequence goes on from JBAKBP010005436.1 coordinate 31,229, forward strand.
CACCCAGGCTTTATTGTGGTCGGCAGGGAGGGTTCTGTGGGGGCGCTCGTTTATGGCCTTGGCCTTACTCGGGGCCTTGGGGCTGTTCGGCCAGGCAGCTTTGGGAACAACAACAACAACAACAACAACAACAACAACAATTAATCCGTCGATATATCAGTCGATACTCGAATCAGTCTAAAGTCAGTCGATAGTCGAATCCGTCTATGATAAAGCAATCAGTCTATAATCAAATCCGTCTATAAAAAAGCCGTCTATAACGAGGGACTACTGTATAATATAACTGAGCACATCACAAAGGAAAATTACAAGAACCTCTCAGGGAAGTGCCGTTGTTAAGGCATTACTTCCCGAACCACATCTGATCTGATCTTCAAGAGCAAGACAAACTCGCTAGTAGACGGAAGAAGAAGACGATGCGGACATATGGTGTTTACGTTTATATCAGCAGATTCCTTTGACCATTGAATGTTTTGAAGTAGGTAATAGGCTACAATGACAATGGTAAACTTTTGAAGTGATTTCAGGAACATATGAGCCGATATGTGTGCACCATTGTTTCATTTGGGTGGCCTAATGCCTCAATGTTTTCGTCAGGCCACAGGTTCATAGGGGTAAAGTCCGATAATCCGAAAAATCCACTAATCCGAACGAGGGCCGGTCCGCTGCCCTTCGGATTAACCCTCTGTTCCCGGAAGGGCTCTTGAACGCCCATAAAAAAGCATATAACAGGTACCCGGAAGGCCTCTTAAACACCCATGACGTCACAGCCTGTGAGCTTGGTGTGCGAGGCGTCGGTCCGACGCATGTAAACAACAGCCGGCTGGACCGACGCTCCGCATCTCCGGCCACAAGAAGGAGAGCGTCGCTTGTTCGTGTGTGCCTGCATGTTGTTGTTAAGTATCGAAAAGTGGTGTAAAGTGGCTGTTTTGGCCATAAAGTTATCTCCAATGAAATCATCATCACAGCTCAACCAGTTGACTTAGAGAGCTCTACTTAATGCCATTCTACAGGTAAATAACACAGCTACGCTTGGGGATGCGCGGGAATGCGGGAAGCAGTCTGATTAACGAATATACGGTAGCCTAGCCTAGAAGTTTTTCGGCCAAAACACCCGGGTTTCGAGGAATATATATATAATACATAACCGGGGCTGGAGGGTTAACGGAAGTTTACTGTATACACAAAACACTGGAAATATCACAACAGGAACCACCGCCAACACACCACTGTAGAGAAACTTCCGACAAAGGGAAGACTGACTCGGGACCCAGAAAAAACTTCACTAAGTGAAGAAAATAACACAGGGAACGTCAGAAGCAAAGCTTACCTCATCAGAAAGATAAAAGGCAGCAATAATTAACGCGTAATGAAAGCCGCCTGCATCACAAGCTAACTAACTGTGAAAAAGTTCACATGTCCACAACAGGACCACGAGGGTACATCCGAAATAGATGCCCCAAACACACGACTCAAAATACACTGCACTGCGGGCAACCAGCCCAGGACACTCCTGCTACGCATATCCTAACCTTACTCGATACATCCCGGAGTAAACAAATGAGAAAAAACTCACTAGGGACGCAACAAATGCGGAACCAGCGGAGCGTGGGGAGACACGTCCGGGCAGGCTGAGCGCAGAGCAGAGAAGGAGGAATGACGCCTGAATCAGCGTCTGGTCAGAGATCCACACAAGTACATCCACGATATGATGGAAAGCTTATTAGATAGTTATTCTTATTTTCTTTTTATTTTTATTTTTTACGAAGTTTTTTCGTAGTGAGAACCCAATTCATAATGACTGAAGCCATGAGTGAGGTCGCGTGCGCTCATGATGAAGGCTCCTCAGTTTTTAAATGCTCTGCGCGGTAGATTCAAACTACGGCGGATTAGTGTTTGAAGAGGATGCCATATGTAATAGGCATGTTCGTCAATGATGGAGGGGCCACTAATAAATCATAATTTACGCCAAAATGTAGGCAGGTCCTATGGCATTGGCGAATTAACAGTTTGGTAATCAAGTGAGAGGAACTAAGGAGGACAGGATATTTTGCAGAATCAATAATGTCCGCCTTTTGTATCCTGCCTCTACACTTAATTATGCCTCCTTCCATATATAATCCTAGCTGCCTCATTAAGTTGGAGGGTTTGGCCTTTGACTCCTTGCTCAGGATTTGATGTTCAGTAGGATAAGATTCCTTTTGTACTAAACATATTAGTTTCGCTTCTGCTGATCTCAATTCAAGGAGTCTGATATGCTTCGAATCTTCACTATGGAAAGACCCGTGAGCCCGACTTCTCATGTTGTTAATGAAACGGTATATCCATGCTAATACCCGTATTACTTGATCATAGCTGCCGTAACGTTCCCACTCTACCAACTTGTTATCCTGATGTGTAGTACTCACATTCGAACTACTTAACACATCATCTTGGGGCCGACTTGAAGGATCAGATATGCATTCCCTGAAATCCTGAGGCCATTCAGTTGGAGATATAAGCCATGGAGGTCCATGCCACCAAATAGAGGACGACATAAACTGTTGCGCCAAGATCCCCCGGGAAATTATGTCACTGGGGTTATCCCTGGTGCTCACATAGCGAAATTTAGCTGTAGGAACTAAGTTATGTATCTCATCAGTGCGATTAGAAACATAAACAGGTAACACTTTCTGGCTGTGTACCCATGAAAGCGCTATTTGACTGTCGCTCCAGACATAGACGTTATTAATCTGTAGTATGTCTGCATAAGCATCCAGTGTAAACTTTATTAGACGAGCAGACAGAAGCAACGCAGTAAGTTCTAATTTAGGAACTGTAATCTTCTTTATAGGGGCTACTTTGGCCTTTGCTATAGCCAGCGTCGCTTCACTACCATTGCATATGTATATGGCAGTACCGTACGCACTATTACTAGCATCAGAAAAGGCATGTATTTATTAGTGGCCCCTCCATCATTGACAAACATGCCTATTACATAAGGCACCCTCTTCAAACACTCATCCGCCGTAGTTTGAATCTACCGCGCAGAGCATTTAAAATTTGAGGAGCCTTCATCATGAGCGCACGCGACCTCACTCATGGCTTCAGTCATTATGAATTGGGTTCTCACTACGAGAAAACTTCGTAAAAAATAAAAATAAAAAGAAAATAAGAATAACTATTCCAATAAGCTTTCCATAATATCGTGGATGTACTTGTGTGGATCTTTGACCAGACGCTGACTCAGGCGTCATTCTTCCTTCTCTGCTCTGCGCTCAGCCTGCCCGGACGTGTCTCCCCACGCTCCGCTGGTTCCGCATTTGTTGCGTCCCTAGTGAGTTTTTTCTCATTTGTTTACTCCGGGATGTATCGAGTAAGGTTAGGATATGCGTAGCAGGAGTGTCCTGGGCTAGTTGCCCGCAGTGCAGTGTATTTTGGGTCATGTGTTTGGGGCATCTATTTCGGATGTACCCTCGTGGTCCTGTTGTGGACTTGTGAACTTTTTCACTGTTAGCTAGCTTTGTGATGCAGGCGGCTTTCATTACACGTTATTATTGCTTCCTTTTATCTTTCTGATGAGGTAGCTTATTTTTGCTGACGTTCCCAGCGTATTTTTCTTCACTTAGTGTAGTTTTTTCTGGGTCCCGAGTCAGTTTTTCCCTTTGTCGGAAGTGTTTGCTACAGTGATGTGTTGGCGGTGGTTCCTGTTGTGATATAATTCAGTGCTTTTTGTTTATATTCCGACTTGTTTCTGTTTCTGTCTGCCTAGGCCTAGCCAGCCTCTCGTAGCTTTACCACATGTACAAGTGTTATTGATTTATTTTCTAAATATGTACTACTGTGTCATGTGTGTCCTGGTTTAGTTGTGTATTGGCTAATTCCACGGACTATTTATGTGTCCTGGGTTAGTTGTGTATTGGCTAATTCCACGGACTATGTTGGGCCCGGCGTTAGTTGTGTTTTGGCTACGCCTCGGTCCTGTGTTGCGTTCAGATGGTATCTGGACGGGGTGGGTTATTTCCGGCGGGTTTTTTCTCGGTTACACCATGAAAAAACCCGACTGGTTGCCAAGTTTTAGCCACGCGTGGTTTAAAAAACAGGCTTGTTTCCCCGGCGAGTGGGTGTCTGTGGCTCCCCAGGACTGCGTCTCTGTGGTGCCTGTATCAGGCTCCTTATGAATCCCGGCGGGATGGCTGTACCCATCTCACAGTGTTCATTCGGACACGTGTGGTTTGTAGTTTTTTCGGTTTTGCAAAGCCAATAAAAAATTAAGCTGTTGTTGTTTTTCCTCCCCGGCGATCTTTTACAAAGAAGTGGGGATAGGAATAAATGGGGTTAACTTTTAAATTACCCAGCGGGTGCAACCTGGTAGGGTGGGATGACCGAATTTGCAAAATTCAGTTGAGTTGACCAGACAATTGAGGGATGCATTGTGTATCGCCTCCTTCAACATACGGCAAATTAAGGCACAATTGGGGTTAACGTTTTTTTTAAACTATTATTCACGCCCGGCGGGTGCTCCCTGGAAGGGTGGGAATAACGAATTTACAATTCAGTTAGTTAACCAGACAATTGAGGGATACGTTTTGTATCGCCGCCTTCAGCATACGGCGCAATTGGGGTTAACGTTTTTTAAACTAATATTCACACCCGGCGGGTGCTCCCTGGAAGGGTGGGAATAACGAATTTACAATTCAGTTAGTTAACCAGACAATTGAGGGATACGTTTTGTATCGCCGCCTTCAGCATACGGCGATCTAAAAAGATACTTCGGGAGAAGTTAGATCTCGTATATTTGTCAGGCTTCCCAGTTTTTGATCTACGAGATAATTCGGGGGCCGGCGTCTTTTTAGTTTTTTTTTTCCAAAATTGAATCTTGAAACAAACTCCACCGGAAAGACTAATTCATTTATAAACGCCATGCTGGTTTGTTATATTGTGTCAGAGGGTATTCTTAAATCTCTTGGACAAGTTCAGACATTCTGATATCTTTACATAGGAACCCCACCGCGTAGCGAGCTGTGATCGTTGAGTATTACGTCTCGTTACCCGGCGGGTTATTAACACTTGTGTGCGAACATGTTGGGTTAACCTTATGAGCATTAATTCCTGGAAATTTTCCTTTTTTCCAGAGCTGGGCCCCGGCGAGTCTATAGAGAACCTGGAGTAGTTTCCCACCAGTCTCTGTCATGGCTACCTTTGCTCCGGTTTTTGCTTTATGCATTACGCCCTCCTGTTCAGGTATCCCTATTTTTGCGCACACCCTTTGTATAAAATGTGTTAAATGTCTAGACCGCTCAAGGGGTCTGTGGGTGATGCGAAACTGTACCTTTTGCTCTCAACTCAGCGTTAAAGTTTTACAAGACTATGATAAGACCGCAGCGGTCGCCTTAAGGGAGGTCAGGCAGCAAATGACCACTTATACTACTACTGTGGCTCATAAGTCACTTCAATGCGATAACGTCCCGCTTTGGGATAAGTTACTAATTGAGCACCCTCCCATTAAACGTCCCTCTAGAGTAACTGTTCGTAAACCGGCGGAGACTGGACAGGGTTCTATACTTGCTCCAGTCCCAGGCACATCTAAGCGACAGCGAGAACCGACGCCCCCGGTGGCAGCCTCCTCGTCACGGTCGAGATCTAAGTCCAGGTCCCCGCTTAGACAGCAGCCGCCGAGTCTCTCTTCTTCACCAACAAGCAAGAAGAGTAAGACAGAGGGGTCAACAAGTGGATATAGCGAGAAATCTTTTAAATCCAAGAGCAGTTCGCGGTCGCACCGTAGTCACAAATCTTCTCGAAAGGACTCACATGATCGGAAGGCCTCCCGGCGTTCACCGGAGTCTAGTGCCTCTCGTCATACCTCTACCCCCGACAGAGCTAGTGTTCAATCTCATGGAGATAGTTTAGTGCCAGTACCAAAAGACAGTTTACCACTTAGTATTTAACCCTAGAATTGGAAAGTTCAGTGGACAGTGATCGTCCAAGGGCAGAGTCAAGTGGGAGCTCCATGATTGAGGGTATTTCGGACTCCCAAGGGAGTGCAGGCCAAGGCCTGGGTGTTTGGCGGTATTCTCAACCTCTGGCTCAAACTCCTCAAACAGTGGCTGAGGTCCACCGGGACGCGGCGATCCCATCATCTATTCCTGACTTGTCTTGGCAACAAGATGGGACTCCGGCTTCGGCGGAATCCTCTCATGGTGAGCCGGATGACAAAGACGAGGTATCTATCATCTCAGACATGGAAGTACAAGAGTCGGGTTCAATTTTAGACGCCGCACAGGATCGTAATGATTCACCTTTGAGTTCATCATCGAATAAATTTGTCACAGCAAAGGAAATAGATGGGCTGCTGGTTAATGCTCTCACTAAATTTTTTGGCCAACAGCCGGAGACTCCTACAGTGGACCTGGGAGCTCCTATGACAAGTTCTAATATCCGGCCTCTGATGACTTCTATTGCCTTGACTCAGATCCCTCACCCTCCCTCTATATCACCATCGGTGGTCACTAGGCCTGCTACGGCAGCACTGACTACTTCTAATGTAAGGGTTATAACGGATGTCAATCCGCCCCCTTTAGATAAAGCACCTATGAAAAAGGTAGCTATGCCCTTACTGTACGGTCCGGATGAGTCATGGGTACGCTTGATCCCCACTAAACCAGAGGTCGCTCAACCTACCTTGTCAGGGGAACTTCCAGTGCCACGAGAGTGGGTAATACAAGGCAATAAATCTAAAATATTACGGGCCTTGGATACTTTGGGGAATGTACTAGATGTTAATGTTAAGGCCATTCCTAATTATTATCACCAGGACTATTTGTTTATACAGTGGTGCACCAACTTTCGCGGCCAATAGGGACCGCCGAAAGTGGCGCGAAAGTGCGATTAGCGAAAGTTGGGGCATTGAGGTAATAGGAATTAATTTAATAGGGACCGGGCATGTGGGGAGATTGTAGGCACCAATCGATCAGGGCTAGACCCAGGTGAGGTTATAGGCATGTGATAAAGAGTCGCTGGAACTCCTGTTTCATTTGCTTGGCCTCTCTTACTGATTTTCTTTGTGCCTCATTTACACTGAGAGCAATCCAGCTAGCTCTCACAAACACCTCCTCCTCCTATCCACTTCACTACACTAAACATGCACACCACACTTCATTCCTCCACACCAAAATTAAAAAATCCACAATGATGAATTTTAGCCCAGCCTCGGAGTCCCCAGGGGGGGGGACCATAAATGCCCCCTCACCCGACCGACCATCCCCTGACGACCCCACACAATTACCTGGACCTCGGCCTGTTACTCTTTCTATTAACCCTCCCGCCCCGGCTACGCATTACATAAATATTCCCCGAAATCCGGGTGTTTTGGCCGAAAAACGTCTAGGCTAGGCTACCGTATCATTGTTATGCTGACTGCTTCCCGCATTCCCGCGCATCCCCAAGCGTAGCTGTGTTATTTACCTGTAGAATGGCGTTAAGTAGAGCTCTCTAAGTCAAGTGCTTGATTTGTGATGATGATTTCATTGGAGATAACTTTATGGCCAAAACAGCCACTTTACACTACTTTTCGATACTTAACAACAACATACAGGCACACACGAACAAGCGACGCTCTCCTTCTTGTGGCCGGAGATGCGGAGCGTCGGTCCAGCCGGCTGTTGTTTACATGCGTCGGACCGACGCCTCGCACACGAAGCTCACAGGCTTTCAAGCAATGGTACAATGTTGTACCACCCGGGTTCCTGGGGGCAAAACATAATGGTACACACGTGTACCATCCGAGTTTGAAGGGTTAATTTCTGCAACATTCGCGGACTTTCCTCTAACTTTCACTCTGTTGAGCACCATCTCTCCTCCTACAAACCTGATCTTCTCTTCCTCACCGAAACCCAGGTGTCTGTAGCAACATCCAGCAACCCCTTTTCTGTATCCTCCTACTTTCTCTATCCTAGTTTCAAAGCCAATGGCGGATGTTGTGCATATGTGCACAACAAACTCACTTGCTCTCGTGTTCCCGATTTCGACTCCTCTGAATTCTCAACTTTATGGCTCAAACTTTCCTGTCATTCTCTTACTAAATATTTCTGTGCTGTCTATCTTTCCCCTAACTCTACCAACTTTCCTAAATTCTTTGACTATCTAAACTCTACAGTGGAACACATTCTATCCATTTCTCCTTTCTCAGAAATCTCCATCTTAGGAGATTTCAACGTTCACCACCGCCAATGGCTCTCCTCTCACACTACTGATCCACCTGGTGAACAAGCCTACGTCTTTTCTATCCTAAATGACCTAGAGCAGTTAGTTCAGCAACCCACCCGTATCCCGGATCGCATCGGAGATCGGCCCAACATTCTTGACCTGTTTCTAACTTCTAACCCTTCTTCTTATACTGTCGATCTTTTCTCTCCTTTGGGCTCCTCCGACCATAAACTTATCTCTGTCACCTGTCCTATCTCTCCAGTACAGCCACCCGATCCTCCCAGCCGGCGGCGCTTGTGGCACTTTGGCGCTGCCGACTGGGAGGCTCTTCGGCAGTACTTCTTTGATTTCCCATGGAATGATTTCTGCTTCCATGGCCGAGGACCCTCGGAGAGTGCTGAACGCATTACCGAGGTAATCCTATCGGGCATGGAAGCATACATTCCATTCTCTTTCTCTCAGACTAATGCTAAAAAATCTTGGTTTACTCACGCCTGTTCTACTGCTGTCCGCAATAAGGAGGAAGCATTCAAACGGTACCGACGCCTTAAAACTCAAGACTCTCATTCTTCATATGTTTCTGCCCGGAATCAAGCCAAATCTGTTCTTCGACTTGCCAAACACTCTTTCATCAATAATAAATGCACTGAACTATCCAACTCTAGCTCTTCCCAAGCTTTCTGGCATCTAGCCAAAAACCTCTCCAACAATTTCTCTTCCTCGTCTTTCCCTCCCCTTTCCCACTCTGATGGCACAACCATCACTTCTTCCTCTGACAAAGCTAAACTCTTCGCTCAAACTTTTGCTAGAAACTCCACCTTGGATGATTCCGGTGCTATTCCTCCCTCTCCGCCCTCCTCTCTCTTACTTATGCCTAATATCCTAATCTCTTCTAAAGATGTACTTTCTACCCTCTCTGGGCTTAACACTAATAAGGCGTACGGTCCGGACGGTGTTCCTCCTGTTGTTCTCAAAAACTGTGCTTCCGTGCTGACTCCCTGCCTAGGCAAACTCTTTCGTCTCTGTCTATCCTCTAACGTCTTCCCTTCATGCTGGAAGTTTGCTCACATTCAACCTGTCCCAAAGAAGGGTGACCGCTCTCAACCCTCCAACTATCGTCCAATTGCTCTTATCTCTTGTCTTTCTAAAGTTTTTGAAACTATTCTTGCTTCCAAATTTCTTAAGCATTTCTCTTCTCATAATCTGCTCTCAGATCGCCAGTATGGCTTCCTTAAGGGTCGCTCTACTGGTGATCTTCTTTCATATCTTACTAACTCTTGGTCATCCTCCTTTCGGGACTTCGGTGAGACTTTTTCTATTGCACTAGACATATCGAAAGCCTTCGATAGAGTCTGGCATAAATCTTTAATTTCTAAACTACCCTCCTTCGGTTTCTATCCCTCCATCTGTGCCTTTGTCTCTAATTTCCTTTCCGGCCGTTCCATAGCTGCGGTTGTGGACGGCCATTGTTCACTTCCTCACCCTATAAACTCTGGTGTTCCTCAGGGCTCTGTCCTATCTCCTATTCTCTTTCTAATTTTTATAAATGATCTCCTTAACTGTACCTTAATTCCCATCCATTCATACGCAGACGATTCAACCTTACACTACTCCATTAGTTTTTCAGAACGCCCCAGCCAGCAATCCCTCAACGACAAACGTAATGAAGCCATAGAACTCTTAAATTCTGATCTAAATACTATTTCCAATTGGGGCAGAGAAAACCTTGTTAACTTTAATGCTTCCAAAACCCAATTTCTCCATCTATCTACCCGTCAGGATCTCCCAGCGGACTATCCCTTATTCTTCAACAATACAAAAATCAACCCTTCATCGTCTCTCAATATTCTTGGTGTCTCTTTTTCTTCTGCTCTCATTTGGAAGGACCATATTACCAGTCTTGCTAAGGCAGCCTCCCAGAAGCTGGGTGTGCTCAACCGCCTTAGGGGGTTCTTTTCCCCTGCACAGCTTCTTGCTCTGTACAGGGGCATAGTGCGCCCTTGTATTGAGTATTGTTCACATGTGTGGGGAGGTTCCTCTCACACCGCTCTCCTAGACAAAGTTGAAAGGAAGGCCTTTCGTATCATTAACTCCCGTCCACTCACCAACTCTCTGCAATCTCTCTGTCTCCGCCGCAATGTTGCATCTCTCTCGCTATTCTATCGCTACTATAATCATCAGTGTTCCTCAGAGCTATCCCAGTGCATACCACCTCCTTTACGTAGGGCACGTGGTACCCGTCTTGCAACTCAATCCCACCCCTACTCTGTGCAACTCTCCAACCCAAGAGTGAAACGTTACTCTCAAACTTTCTTCTACTCAACATCTGAGCTCTGGAACTCTCTCCCAGAATCAGTCTTTCCCTCTTCCTATGACTTAAATTGCTTCAAACTCCGTGTGTCCAGGCATTTTGGCTCGAACGTCCCTTGATTTTGGCCCTGTCACTCTTTCAACTATGGGGGAGGCACTCGCTATAGGCAGTTATGCCTTTTGCCTCCCTCAATCACATAGAAAAAAAAAAAAAAAATCTATGTTATGCCCCCTCCTCCTCCCTCCCCCCCCATTATACCTCCCTCCCCTCCCTCCCCCCCCCCCATTATACCTCCCTCCCCCCTCCCCTCCCCCCTCCCTCCCCTCCCTCCCCCTCCCCCTCCCGGGGACATTTATGTTGGGTATAATAATAAATAATAATAAATAATAATAATAATAATAATAATAATAATAAATTATAATATAATAAAGCAAAAGTATAAATGAAATACAAATATAAATACCACCATCTCCACCACCACCACCACCACCCATCTCCACCACCACCACCACCACCATCTCCACCACCACCACCACCATCTCCACCACCACCACCACCATCTCCACCACCACCACCACCCCGACCATCACCACCACCACCCCGACCATCACCACCACCACCACCACCACCACCATCTCCACCACCACCACCACCACCACCACCACCACCATCTCCACCACCATCACCACCACCATCTCCACCACCACCACCACCCCGACCACCACCATCACCACCATCTCCACCACCACCACCACCATCTCCACCACCATCTCCACCACCACCATCTCCACCACCACCACCACCATCTCCACCACCATCTCCACCACCACCACCACCACCACCACCAAAAATGTTGACTGTACTTACTCACACTGCTGAGATTCCCTCGTGGCCACCAAGCCGTATATGTAGAGTGCTTTTTGCCCATAAAAAACTTACCTCCCAAGCACTTTCCACCAATAAATTATCGAGCAAAAATGCAAGCACTTTCCACCACTAAATTATCGAGCAAAAATGCACAGGGCTGAGGGAGCATGGCGACATATGCTCGACCAGTAATGAAAGTTTTTTCACTAAGAAACACTAATACAAGGTAAGATACACTACTTGAACGGATAAATAGCAATATAATTGACTGATATTTATATGAAAGTGTTCCACAAACAAGCAAAACGTTTGGCAAAAAGCATGGCCCCTCCCTCCACCACCTTGGTCACGTAGCCTACACCAGAGAATGCTCGACCAGTAATAAAAGTGTTTTCACTATAAACACTTATACAAGTAAAATACACTACTTCAAGTGATAAATAGCAATATAATTGACTCAATATGGTATGAAAGTGATCCACAAACAAGCGAAACCATGGCCCCTCGTGGAGCCCACCTTGGTCACGTACACCAGACTAGCAAAACACTTCACTAACATGGTTTTTATACCCTAAACAAGAATAACACAATAATCCATCGATAACCCAACGACATAGCACTTCGTTTGGGTTATATTAGGGCGGTAATATCAGCCAGGCTGGGCAAAATGGAGGCCCCTTGGTTTAAAGGGCCACACACACCCACCTACTAGGCTGACTGATGGGAAGAAACTGACTCTCTCTACCACCGCGGGGCCCTCACAGGGACGCTAGGGGGTTGCTAGATTTTTCCACATGTACATCTAACTTATCGGACTTACCAGCCAAAAAACCGGCTCAATTGCGTCATAAACTTATTTTCTAGCAATATAATAAGTCCATATGACGCGATCGCGTCATATGTGTTTTTGGTTCACTCTGCCATATGACGCGATCACGTCATATATGTCTGGGAGAGTTAAAGAACTGCTCCAACATCATTAACTGCTTAATTCCATCAAATGTTGTTACCTTCTCAGATTGGAGCCAGTTCCCCATAGCATCGGACAAGTCCCGGGCGTGTTCCAAAAAGGTGCTATCTCTTCCCTTAGTTACACCCCGGAACTTCAAACGGTACGTTTCTGGTTGCAGTTCGTAAGCCCTCGGGACAGCCTCCTTGAGATCCTCATACACAATACATGACTCCAAAGGTAACGCATCGTAGGCTTTAAGACCCTTGCCTATTAATCTAGAGGATACAAGTGCTGCCCATTTATTCTCTGGCCACTGGTGTTCCTGGCACTTCTTTTCAAAGCGTGCGAAAAATTCTGTTACACCACTCTCATCAAACACCGGAACCAGTTTCAATAAGTGCGAGAGAGATTGATCATGAACACGGTTACCAGCCCCAAGTCGCTGTCCCGTTGTCTCTACTTGCGACTTCTCTACGTCCATGTCGGCACAGTACCTAGTCGACTCTAAATCAGCTTGGATTTTTGCTAGCTTGGCTCTCTCTTCTATCTTGGCTAATTCTATTTGCTGCTGAAGCTCAGATGCCCTGATAGCCTTTCTCTCTTCGATCTTAGCTAATTCGAGCTGAAGCAATAATTCCTTGAGGAGGTGAAGGTGCTACAATGTTTGAAATTACCGGTGGTCCCCCCAGGGGCAACCCACCCTGCCAGTCACCACCCAACTGTGGACGCGTACTCGGGGTCGGCAAACTACTGGGATGGCTGGGAGTCGAGTGTAGGGGAAGCATGGCCGAAGGGCTCTGAGCACTCAACCCATCTCGCTCACCAGTCACCCTGCCCAGTACACACATTATCAAGTTATCCCTGGTCATGCTGCTAGTACCCGCATGACCGATAGCTGTGGCCAGGCATTGAAGACTGTACCGATCCATACCCTCCAACCGCTCGGCAGTAACAGGCCATTGCAAAAATATCCTAGCATCCTCCTCACAGTTCACCTGATTAACCATTTCATCATACTGCTGTTCCTCAGTTTCGACAATACGTACTGTGTCTCCATTCTCCTCTGATCCGGTATAAGACATGATGCTCACAAAAGTTTCCCACCACAATATTCAGAAAAGAAGCACCCCAAACTCTTATACCTCAATATACACACACAAATTCTCGGAGATACTCAAGGGCTATACAATGTTGCAAAAAAATATATATTCTTGCTGATCCCCGCAAAATATTCCCCAAAACAACAAATGTTCCCTGCCAATAAATGTAGGTTCACCAAATCCTAGGTAAGGTCGCCATTTGTTACGACTGAGGTTTAAATATATCAGGGCTCTTATTCATTGGACTAGTAATGGCATAAATGCTACAACAGAAAGCGCTAGATCCAACCTCTGATGTATATTCCCAGTGAACAAAGAACACAAATACTCTCCAGAGTTCTATATGCAATAATAGGTTATTAAACTCTCAATAAATTTGCGTCTACTCTAGCCTTAATGTTATGTGAAAACAGCCTATTACTACCTATAACCGAAGGTGCTTGGTTATGGTATGCAAAGTAAGGTGGTAAGAGAAGTTACAGCTTCGTTACTTTAATCAATAAATGTCAGGCACTCCTGCATGAAAGAAAGTGCACTAAAGTCCTTCAACACCAACAAGGAATCTTCTTTAAATGTTAGATGCTATCAAGATGCTCGAATCGGAAATGGAACCCAAAAAGGCAGGCAGCGGAACAATGCTCGAACAGGCTATGCTCACAAAAAGGCAGGATATATAATGCAGTCGGAGCCAAGAATATCCCAAACGCTACAACACGAATAATAATCAATGCAGTATTCCTAACAACAAAAAGAGCCTAAGTCGTTTGTGTCTCAATACATCAAACTAGGCTGCGAAATGCTTGTGTAATCATAAACGGGTATGCATAAAAAGAGTAATTGGTTTAATATACTTAATGTCTACTGTGACTGATTAAGTCTAGCTAGAGTCAATGATACGAGATACTGGTGCGTATGGCATGCTGCATAGCCTAGTGCAAATCTCAAGTCTGTGCGTCAAATATTACGTTATAATGAAGGGTAGCTCTCTTGAGAAACCTTAATACCGAAGTATTAAGCGTTCTCCTGACGTACCTCAAAGACAAACAACGAGCTTAGAACAGTGCAGAATGGTATAGGCAAAAAGCCCTCATTCGTGCATGCTCTACTCTCAATGGCACACAGACTAGAATTTACCCAATCAACTCCAGTTCTCAGGTATGTCGTGCAGCTTTTAACTAAAGCCAGCACCCATCGGAAACAATACCTTATAGTATCAGACTCCTAGTCTAGCATTATCTAATCCCGCAGAACACTAATAATTATAGGATGCGGTACTGAACAATATGAATGCCAACCAATGCTTCGTGATCAACTTATCTTAACAACTAACATAACAGACCTTAACGCACAATACAACTGGCCAGCATGAAGCTGTTTATGCAGAGTTAACCAGAGGGGGTATAATATTAATAAAAGGTGGTGAAAGATATGGAAAATGAGAGAGATAGGCAGAGGAAAAGGTTCTCAGGTGCAGGGAGGGGGACAGATATCAAAGGGATAAGAGGGATGCGTTCTAGAAACCAGATCTGAGGGAGAGAGTGACAAGAGAGCTGTATATATACTAGCACTAGCTCGCACCGCGTAGTCAAAGCGGTAACAATTCCTTCAGCCAATACCCAAGAGGCCAGCCAAACATGACGTCACCAAGCATGGTAAAAAACTCCTCCAACCAATCCCCAAGAGGCCAGCCAGACATGACGTCATAGTGCATGGCAAAAAACATTACGCGCCTCCTCTCACTCTGTTCTACTCTCTCTCTCTCTCTCTCAAATCCTATCATTACTACTTAATGATAAAACATATACTTTGCAATTAAATATATAAAGCCTTGACATGGGCAAAAACAAAGAGCCTTTCTGGACTGCCCATGACACGAGCTTTCATATGAAATAAAGCACACAATATTACATCAACTGTAGCCACATTCACTGCCCTGGCGATCCTAGCGAGTCACTGTAGGACAAGCCATGCGGTTCTAACGGAGTGGTTAACGTCACACAAGTTACAGGAAATACAGTAGACAATATCCCCCCTTCTCCCTCATGTCTAGACCCATTAGTTTTAAGATATAAAAGACGCTCGCCCCATTAGTTTGAAAATGTTAAAACCTTTCGTTCCATTTCTTTATCAATATCAAGACCTTTCGTGCCATGTAGGTGTCAATTTGTTGTACCGTCAAACTCGTCCAGTTATCAAGTTACACACACTGTATAGTAACCAACATAATATGGTGGATACCTTATCTATAACCCCCCCTTCTCCCTCATGTTAGCCCATCCAGTGATCAAGTTACAGGCAGTGTACAGTAGCCAACATAATATGGTGGACCCCTTCCCTATAAACCCCCCCCCCCCTTTTTTCCTCATGTTAAGCCCCTCCAGTGATCAAATTACAGGCAGTGTACAGTAGCCAACATAATATGGAGGACACCTTGCTATAGACGATATATCCCCCCCCCCCCTTCACCCTCAAGTTTAGCCCTATTAGTTTTAATATTTTAACCCATTCAGTACCGGCAACGTAATTTGTATTGGACTTCAACTACACTTAGGAGATTTTATGAAGCTTAGGAAGGGCATTTAGAAGTCAGAGGGTTAATTGATATAATGTAGTCTTGACCCTTATAACCCCTACAGATCCTTCCTAAGCTGTATAAAATCGTGAGTGATCAAGTTACAGGCAATACAGTAGCCAACATAATATGGTGGACCCCTTCCCTATACACCATATATACCCCCTTCTATATTAACCTCTTCAGTACCGGTGACGTCATTTTAACCTTTAACCCCTTTACCACCATTACGTAATGTTCATCCTATTCTGGTTACCATTAGACGATTATCTTTAGTATATAATCTATAATAACCCCTTCAGTACCGGTGATGTCTTTTCTATTGGATTTCAGCTACATTTAGAATTTGTTTTGTATTATTTTGCTTAAGTCTTTCAAGATCCAATTACGCATTTCTTAATTATTGGGGCTATTATTAGACGATCTTTTACAGTTTAGGAAGAACCTGTGGGAATTATAAGACTATCTCGATCAACCCTCTGACTTCCACATACTGGCACTCTTCCACATACTGGCACTCTTCCACATACTGGCACTCTTCCACATACTGGCACTCTTCCACATACTGGCACTCTTCCACATACTGGCACTCTTCCACATACTGGCACTCTTCACATACTGGCACTCTTCCACATACTGGCACTCTTCCACATACTGGCACTCTTCCACATACTGGCACTCTTCCACATACTGGCACTCTTCCACATACTGGCACTCTTCCACATACTGGCACTCTTCCACATACTGGCACTCTTCCACATACTGGCACTCTTCCACATACTGGCACTCTTCCACATACTGGCACTCTTCCACATACTGGCACTCTTCCACATACTGGCACTCTTCCACATACTGGCACTCTTCCACATACTGGCACTCTTCCACATACTGGCACTCTTCCACATACTGGCACTCTTCCACATACTGGCACTCTTCCACATACTGGCACTCTTCCACATACTGGCACTCTTCCACATACTGGCACTCTTCCACATACTGGCACTCTTCCACATACTGGCACTCTTCCACATACTGGCACTCTTCCACATACTGGCACTCTTCCACATCTGAATATAATCGTCTAATAATAGCCAGAATAAACTGCCAAAACTCGTGATAATCTTGAAAGGGTTTAACTCGCTAGTGATCAAGTTATAGGAAGGTTAGTAGCCAACATATGGTTAACCCCTTCTCCCTCATGCTTAGTTGGAGATTATAAGAGGTTCTGCCCATTAGTTTGGCGATTGTATGAGTTTTCGTCCCATTCCTTTCATTTTCAAATCCTTTTGTGCCACATAGGTGTTCATTGTTTCCTGGCGAACGATACCGATAGCGAGTTTGTAATTTAGGAGAAACCGACCTTCGACCGAGACATTCTTCTACCGAAAAATGTACACATTTTATCTCGATGGGGGGTCTTGGGGTAGTTTTTAAAAGCTTGATGGAGGAGCACCATATGACGCCTTTTTACCTTTCATTCTGGCTACAATTAGTGAATTGTAAGCAGTTTAAGAAGGACCTATGTTATTAACCTAACAAGTGCGCATGGGGGTAATTGAAAACGTCCCCCTGTCCTGACGTATTTGAGGTGTTTCTGTCACTAAAATATTCATTGTACCATTAATAGCATTAATAATTATCCATATGCGCCTATTATGGGTTGATTATAAAGGTATTAACCTGAAACAACAATAAAACGAGTGAAAACAGCGTTTGGATGGTCAAAATCGGAGATATAGCCCGCGAGTTGTATAATGTATGGGTGAGGCAAACTGCTTTCCCGCCAATTTCCCCCAAGGCCACTGAGACACAGTCGATCGATACTCTCTCTCTCTCTCTTGCACTCGCTTGCCATCAGTGATGACAACACCCTGCTTGCAACTCGCTAATGTTAGCACGAAAATATACCTCAGAATAAGGGAATAATAGGGAAAATAGGTGATAACTGAAGGAGAGGAGGAAAGTGGGGAAGGAGGGGAGGTAGAGGACTGAGATTTTGCATGGCCCAGGGGCCAAAAAAAAATAAAAAAATAAAAAAATAAAAATATATTTTTTTTTTTTTTCGATGTCAAAAGTTGATTTTTTATTTTACTTACTCTCAAGAGTCTTCCCGCAGTCCGCCGGGAGGATCTCTTAAGAGTCTCCCCGCAGCTCCCGGGTTAAGCGGATTTATTGAGAACGTGTTTACCATTAGAGTCGTAGAGGTAGATTATAAACCATAGGGAATCGTCTAATGGTAACCTGATGACCTTCTCTGGAACTCTCTCCCAGAATCAGTCTTTCCTTCTTCCTTTGACTTGAATGTCTTCAAACTCCGTCTGTCCCGGCATTTTGGCTCGAACGTCCCTTGTTGTTGGCCCTGTCAAACTCTCGGGGAGGCACTCGCTACAGGCAGCTCTGCCTTTTGTCTCCCTCACTCACATAGAAACAAAAATAAAAACTATAGTCCATTCATTATAGGTAGGCCAGACATCCTGACCCATAACCTCTGTGACTAAAAGAAACTCAAGCACATTATAAGTTTTTATTCTGAACCTCCTTCTCCCTCATATTTAGCCCTATTAGTTTTGAGGTTCAAGAGTGTTGTCCTACTTATTTGGAACAGGGTATAGTATTGTGAGTTATAGAGGTTAATGTTCAAGAGTTTTGTCCTACTTATTTGGAACAGGGTATAATACTTCAAAGGATAAAAAGCGACATGGTACTGAAGGGGTTAAGGTGAAGGTAGTTGCACGTTCTCCCTCATGTTTAGTCCCATTAGCTTTGAGATTGTATGACGTTCCTTCCACTAATTTGGTGATTTTAAGACATTTTGCCCCATTTCTTTGTCAATATAAAGACTTTTCGTGCCATTTAGGTGTCGATGTTTTCCTGGCGAGCGATAGCGAGCCTGTAATTCTAGGAGGAACTGGCCTTCGGCCGGGGCATTTTTCTACCGAAATAAGTACAAATTTATCTGGAAAGGGGGTCAAGGATGAGTGTTTTAAAGCTTGATGAAGGTCTAGCGAGGAAACTAAACTATATATAAATATATAAATACATAGACCAAAAAAACAAGCACTACCCCCTTAACCCCTTCTGTACCGGCGACGTCTTCTTTATTATATTCTAGTCATACTTGGAAGTTTATGCAACTGAATAAGGATCTGTGGTAGTAAGAGGGTTAATTGATATAGTCTGTAACCTCTCAATTGCTACACGTCCGTCTTAAACTGAATAAGGATCTGTGGTAGTAAGAGGGTTAATTGATATAGTCTGTAACCTCTCAATTGCTACACGTCCGTCTTAAACTGAATAAGGATCTGTGGTAGTAAGAGGGTTAATTGATATAGTCTGTAACCTCTCAATTGCTACACGTCCGTCTTAAACTGAATAAGGATCTGTGGTAGTAAGAGGGTTAATTGATATAGTCTGTAACCTCTCAATTGCTACACGTCCGTCTTAAACTGAATAAGGATCTGTGGTAGTAAGAGGGTTAATTGATATAGTCTGTAACCTCTCAATTGCTACACGTCCGTCTTAAACTGAATAAGGATCTGTGGTAGTAAGAGGGTTAATTGATATAGTCTGTAACCTCTCAATTGCTACACGTCCGTCTTAAACTGAATAAGGATCTGTGGTAGTAAGAGGGTTAATTGATATAGTCTGTAACCTCTCAATTGCTACACGTCCGTCTTAAACTGAATAAGGATCTGTGGTAGTAAGAGGGTTAATTGATATAGTCTGTAACCTCTCAATTGCTACACGTCCGTCTTAAACTGAATAAGGATCTGTGGTAGTAAGAGGGTTAATTGATATAGTCTGTAACCTCTCAATTGCTACACGTCCGTCTTAAACTGAATAAGGATCTGTGGTAGTAAGAGGGTTAATTGATATAGTCTGTAACCTCTCAATTGCTACACGTCCGTCTTAAACTGAATAAGGATCTGTGGTAGTAAGAGGGTTAATTGATATAGTCTGTAACCTCTCAATTGCTACACGTCCGTCTTAAACTGAATAAGGATCTGTGGTAGTAAGAGGGTTAATTGATATAGTCTGTAACCTCTCAATTGCTACACGTCCGTCTTAAACTGAATAAGGATCTGTGGTAGTAAGAGGGTTAATTGATATAGTCTGTAACCTCTCAATTGCTACACGTCCGTCTTAAACTGAATAAGGATCTGTGGTAGTAAGAGGGTTAATTGATATAGTCTGTAACCTCTCAATTGCTACACGTCCGTCTTAAACTGAATAAGGATCTGTGGTAGTAAGAGGGTTAATTGATATAGTCTGTAACCTCTCAATTGCTACACGTCCGTCTTAAACTGAATAAGGATCTGTGGTAGTAAGAGGGTTAATTGATATAGTCTGTAACCTCTCAATTGCTACACGTCCGTCTTAAACTGAATAAGGATCTGTGGTAGTAAGAGGGTTAATTGATATAGTCTGTAACCTCTCAATTGCTACACGTCCGTCTTAAACTGAATAAGGATCTGTGGTAGTAAGAGGGTTAATTGATATAGTCTGTAACCTCTCAATTGCTACACGTCCGTCTTAAACTGAATAAGGATCTGTGGTAGTAAGAGGGTTAATTGATATAGTCTGTAACCTCTCAATTGCTACACGTCCGTCTTAAACTGAATAAGGATCTGTGGTAGTAAGAGGGTTAATTGATATAGTCTGTAACCTCTCAATTGCTACACGTCCGTCTTAAACTGAATAAGGATCTGTGGTAGTAAGAGGGTTAATTGATATAGTCTGTAACCTCTCAATTGCTACACGTCCGTCTTAAACTGAATAAGGATCTGTGGTAGTAAGAGGGTTAATTGATATAGTCTGTAACCTCTCAATTGCTACACGTCCGTCTTAAACTGAATAAGGATCTGTGGTAGTAAGAGGGTTAATTGATATAGTCTGTAACCTCTCAATTGCTACACGTCCGTCTTAAACTGAATAAGGATCTGTGGTAGTAAGAGGGTTAATTGATATAGTCTGTAACCTCTCAATTGCTACACGTCCGTCTTAAACTGAATAAGGATCTGTGGTAGTAAGAGGGTTAATTGATATAGTCTGTAACCTCTCAATTGCTACACGTCCGTCTTAAACTGAATAAGGATCTGTGGTAGTAAGAGGGTTAATTGATATAGTCTGTAACCTCTCAATTGCTACACGTCCGTCTTAAACTGAATAAGGATCTGTGGTAGTAAGAGGGTTAATTGATATAGTCTGTAACCTCTCAATTGCTACACGTCCGTCTTAAACTGAATAAGGATCTGTGGTAGTAAGAGGGTTAATTGATATAGTCTGTAACCTCTCAATTGCTACACGTCCGTCTTAAACTGAATAAGGATCTGTGGTAGTAAGAGGGTTAATTGATATAGTCTGTAACCTCTCAATTGCTACACGTCCGTCTTAAACTGAATAAGGATCTGTGGTAGTAAGAGGGTTAATTGATATAGTCTGTAACCTCTCAATTGCTACACGTCCGTCTTAAACTGAATAAGGATCTGTGGTAGTAAGAGGGTTAATTGATATAGTCTGTAACCTCTCAATTGCTACACGTCCGTCTTAAACTGAATAAGGATCTGTGGTAGTAAGAGGGTTAATTGATATAGTCTGTAACCTCTCAATTGCTACACGTCCGTCTTAAACTGAATAAGGATCTGTGGTAGTAAGAGGGTTAATTGATATAGTCTGTAACCTCTCAATTGCTACACGTCCGTCTTAAACTGAATAAGGATCTGTGGTAGTAAGAGGGTTAATTGATATAGTCTGTAACCTCTCAATTGCTACACGTCCGTCTTAAACTGAATAAGGATCTGTGGTAGTAAGAGGGTTAATTGATATAGTCTGTAACCTCTCAATTGCTACACGTCCGTCTTAAACTGAATAAGGATCTGTGGTAGTAAGAGGGTTAATTGATATAGTCTGTAACCTCTCAATTGCTACACGTCCGTCTTAAACTGAATAAGGATCTGTGGTAGTAAGAGGGTTAATTGATATAGTCTGTAACCTCTCAATTGCTACACGTCCGTCTTAAACTGAATAAGGATCTGTGGTAGTAAGAGGGTTAATTGATATAGTCTGTAACCTCTCAATTGCTACACGTCCGTCTTAAACTGAATAAGGATCTGTGGTAGTAAGAGGGTTAATTGATATAGTCTGTAACCTCTCAATTGCTACACGTCCGTCTTAAACTGAATAAGGATCTGTGGTAGTAAGAGGGTTAATTGATATAGTCTGTAACCTCTCAATTGCTACACGTCCGTCTTAAACTGAATAAGGATCTGTGGTAGTAAGAGGGTTAATTGATATAGTCTGTAACCTCTCAATTGCTACACGTCCGTCTTAAACTGAATAAGGATCTGTGGTAGTAAGAGGGTTAATTGATATAGTCTGTAACCTCTCAATTGCTACACGTCCGTCTTAAACTGAATAAGGATCTGTGGTAGTAAGAGGGTTAATTGATATAGTCTGTAACCTCTCAATTGCTACACGTCCGTCTTAAACTGAATAAGGATCTGTGGTAGTAAGAGGGTTAATTGATATAGTCTGTAACCTCTCAATTGCTACACGTCCGTCTTAAACTGAATAAGGATCTGTGGTAGTAAGAGGGTTAATTGATATAGTCTGTAACCTCTCAATTGCTACACGTCCGTCTTAAACTGAATAAGGATCTGTGGTAGTAAGAGGGTTAATTGATATAGTCTGTAACCTCTCAATTGCTACACGTCCGTCTTAACTGAATAAGGATCTGTGGTAGTAAGAGGGTTAATTGATATAGTCTGTAACCTCTCAATTGCTACACGTCCGTCTTAAACTGAATAAGGATCTGTGGTAGTAAGAGGGTTAATTGATATAGTCTGTAACCTCTCAATTGCTACACGTCCGTCTTAAACTGAATAAGGATCTGTGGTAGTAAGAGGGTTAATTGATATAGTCTGTAACCTCTCAATTGCTACACGTCCGTCTTAAACTGAATAAGGATCTGTGGTAGTAAGAGGGTTAATTGATATAGTCTGTAACCTCTCAATTGCTACACGTCCGTCTTAAACTGAATAAGGATCTGTGGTAGTAAGAGGGTTAATTGATATAGTCTGTAAACCTCTCAATTGCTACACGTCCGTCTTAAACTGAATAAGGATCTGTGGTAGTAAGAGGGTTAATTGATATAGTCTGTAACCTCTCAATTGCTACACGTCCGTCTTAAACTGAATAAGGATCTGTGGTAGTAAGAGGGTTAATTGATATAGTCTGTAACCTCTCAATTGCTACACGTCCGTCTTAAACTGAATAAGGATCTGTGGTAGTAAGAGGGTTAATTGATATAGTCTGTAACCTCTCAATTGCTACACGTCCGTCTTAAACTGAATAAGGATCTGTGGTAGTAAGAGGGTTAATTGATATAGTCTGTAACCTCTCAATTGCTACACGTCCGTCTTAAACTGAATAAGGATCTGTGGTAGTAAGAGGGTTAATTGATATAGTCTGTAACCTCTCAATTGCTACACGTCCGTCTTAAACTGAATAAGGATCTGTGGTAGTAAGAGGGTTAATTGATATAGTCTGTAACCTCTCAATTGCTACACGTCCGTCTTAAACTGAATAAGGATCTGTGGTAGTAAGAGGGTTAATTGATATAGTCTGTAACCTCTCAATTGCTACACGTCCGTCTTAAACTGAATAAGGATCTGTGGTAGTAAGAGGGTTAATTGATATAGTCTGTAACCTCTCAATTGCTACACGTCCGTCTTAAACTGAATAAGGATCTGTGGTAGTAAGAGGGTTAATTGATATAGTCTGTAACCTCTCAATTGCTACACGTCCGTCTTAAACTGAATAAGGATCTGTGGTAGTAAGAGGGTTAATTGATATAGTCTGTAACCTCTCAATTGCTACACGTCCGTCTTAAACTGAATAAGGATCTGTGGTAGTAAGAGGGTTAATTGATATAGTCTGTAACCTCTCAATTGCTACACGTCCGTCTTAAACTGAATAAGGATCTGTGGTAGTAAGAGGGTTAATTGATATAGTCTGTAACCTCTCAATTGCTACACGTCCGTCTTAAACTGAATAAGGATCTGTGGTAGTAAGAGGGTTAATTGATATAGTCTGTAACCTCTCAATTGCTACACGTCCGTCTTAAACTGAATAAGGATCTGTGGTAGTAAGAGGGTTAATTGATATAGTCTGTAACCTCTCAATTGCTACACGTCCGTCTTAAACTGAATAAGGATCTGTGGTAGTAAGAGGGTTAATTGATATAGTCTGTAACCTCTCAATTGCTACACGTCCGTCTTAAACTGAATAAGGATCTGTGGTAGTAAGAGGGTTAATTGATATAGTCTGTAACCTCTCAATTGCTACACGTCCGTCTTAAACTGAATAAGGATCTGTGGTAGTAAGAGGGTTAATTGATATAGTCTGTAACCTCTCAATTGCTACACGTCCGTCTTAAACTGAATAAGGATCTGTGGTAGTAAGAGGGTTAATTGATATAGTCTGTAACCTCTCAATTGCTACACGTCCGTCTTAAACTGAATAAGGATCTGTGGTAGTAAGAGGGTTAATTGATATAGTCTGTAACCTCTCAATTGCTACACGTCCGTCTTAAACTGAATAAGGATCTGTGGTAGTAAGAGGGTTAATTGATATAGTCTGTAACCTCTCAATTGCTACACGTCAGTCTTAAACTGAATAAGGATCTGTGGTAGTAAGAGGGTTAATTGATATAGTCTGTAACCTCTCAATTGCTACACGTCCGTCTTAAACTGAATAAGGATCTGTGGTAGTAAGAGGGTTAATTGATATAGTCTGTAACCTCTCAATTGCTACACGTCCGTCTTAAACTGAATAAGGATCTGTGGTAGTAAGAGGGTTAATTGATATAGTCTGTAACCTCTCAATTGCTACACGTCCGTCTTAAACTGAATAAGGATCTGTGGTAGTAAGAGGGTTAATTGATATAGTCTGTAACCTCTCAATTGCTACACGTCCGTCTTAAACTGAATAAGGATCTGTGGTAGTAAGAGGGTTAATTGATATAGTCTGTAACCTCTCAATTGCTACACGTCCGTCTTAAACTGAATAAGGATCTGTGGTAGTAAGAGGGTTAATTGATATAGTCTGTAACCTCTCAATTGCTACACGTCCGTCTTAAACTGAATAAGGATCTGTGGTAGTAAGAGGGTTAATTGATATAGTCTGTAACCTCTCAATTGCTACACGTCCGTCTTAAACTGAATAAGGATCTGTGGTAGTAAGAGGGTTAATTGATATAGTCTGTAACCTCTCAATTGCTACACGTCCTTCAGCCCTTGCATGCCAGCTACAGCGGATTCATAGTACTCAGTACGTGGGATACTAAACTAGCCCTTGCATGCCAGCTACAGCGGATTCATAGTACTCAGTACGTGGGATACTAAACTAGCCCTTGCATGCCAGGTACAGCGGATTCATAGTACTCAGTACGTGGGATACTAAACTAGCCCTTGCATGCCAGCTACAGCGGATTCATAGTACTCAGTACGTGGGATACTAAACTAGCCCTTGCATGCCAGCTACAGCGGATTCATAGTACTCAGTACGTGGGATACTAAACTAGCCCTTGCATGCCAGGTACAGCGGATTCATAGTACTCAGTACGTGGCATACTAAACTAGCCCTTGCATGCCAGCTACAGCGGATTCATAGTACTCAGTACGTGGGATACTAAACTAGCCCTTGCATGCCAGCTACAGCGGATTCATAGTACTCAGTACGTGGGCTACTAAACTAGCCCTTGCATGCCAGCTACAGCGGATTCATGGTACTCAGTACGTGGGATACTAAACTAGCCCTTGCATGCCAGGTACAGCGGATTCATAGTACTCAGTACGTGGGATACTAAACTAGCCCTTGCATGCCAGCTACAGCGGATTCATAGTACTCAGTACGTGGGATACTAAACTAGCCCTTGCATGCCAGGTACAGCGGATTCATAGTACTCAGTACGTGGGATACTAAACTAGCCCTTGCATGCCAGCTACAGCGGATTCATAGTACTCAGTACGTGGGATACTAAACTAGCCCTTGCATGCCAGCTACAGCGGATTCATAGTACTCAGTACGTGGCATACTAAACTAGCCCTTGCATGCCAGCTACAGTGGATTCATAGTACTCAGTACGTGGGATACTAAACTAGCCCTTGCATGCCAGCTACAGTGGATTCATAGTACTCAGTATGTGGGATACAAAACTAGCCCTGGCTCTCTGCCACACTTGTCCGACGGCAGCGAGAGGTTGACAACAATAACATTAGTGCGGCGGCGGACGCAAGTTAAAATAATCCATTATCGTATTTATTACCCATTAATTTCCGGAAGTTTAAACCTATGCGAAAAAATCTTACCTCTTACACGTCACATCAGTAGGCAAGCACCCATGTTCTGTAAATACTTTCAGGGCAGCAGTAATATTTCTTGTAGTTTCTACAATAACACAGTGTGGCAGAGGCGAACATCCTGGAGCTTTACAGTCTACTGCCATGACTCGACTGGCGATTATCAGGTAAATCAAGGTGGGTATCTGTGATTGGCCGATTGCAATGACGTAATCAACATATTACACCTGAGTGATTGGCTCCCGAGGGTACGTGTGACGTAGCCTATGCGTTATAATGACGTCTTAACAAAAAAAACAATAGGAACCCAGTAGTGTCTCGTGACGTGATGCGCAAAGGTGTGGAAATGAACACCTGTAGTTTCGACAGAGATAGGCAGGTGGAGTTAGTGTTGACTAAAAAGCTGGTGGACAGACCTC
The DNA here is from genome assembly GCA_037953745.1 of Lithodes maja. Taxonomy (NCBI): domain Eukaryota; kingdom Metazoa; phylum Arthropoda; class Malacostraca; order Decapoda; family Lithodidae; genus Lithodes; species Lithodes maja. The sequence goes on from JBAKBP010005436.1 coordinate 57,995, forward strand.
GGGAGACAGGTGAAAATGGCGTGTGTACGAATCGGTGCCGTCTATAGGAAGGTATTGACAACCATGTTAACCATATATTTTTATTAGGTTTTGCCGAGGCATAAAACACATTTTCATATGATGTTTAGAGCATATAAATTCCATATTTGTTTTCAAATATTGCAAAATAATTCGTGACCAACTTATTCAGTAATACTGGCCGGTTCCTTTTAAAATTAGAGGCTGACTATCGCTCGCCAGGAAAAAATTCGACATCTAAAGGGCACGAAAGGTCTTAAAATATTGAAAAACAAAATGAGGCGAAATGTCTCAAAATCGTCAAACTAACGGAACGAACGTCTTAAAACCTCAAAACTAATATGCTAAACGTGAGGGAGAAGGGGGTCCATACAAAACGAGTACTACCCCCTTAAAGGGATTCAGTAGCAGAAACTATTAAGACTTGACACACGGCCACAACAAATGTTATACGGTACGGTACGGTATACAATGTTATACAGTACGGTACGGTATACAATGTTATACGGTACGGTACGGTATACAATGTTATACAGTACGGTACGGTATACAATGTTATACAGTACGGTACGGTATACAATGTTATACAGTACGGTACGGTATACAATGTTATACAGTACGGTACGGTATACAATGTTATACAGTACGGTACGGTATACAATGTTATACAGTACGGTACGGTATACAATGTTATACAGTACGGTACGGTATACAATGTTATACGGTACGGTACGGTATACAATGTTATACAGTACGGTACGGTATACAATGTTATACAGTACGGTACGGTATACAATGTTATACAGTACGGTACGGTATACAATGTTATACGGTACGGTACGGTATACAATGTTATACAGTACGGTACGGTACGGTATACAATGTTATACAGTACGGTACGGTATACAATGTTATACAGTACGGTACGGTATACAATGTTATACAGTACGGTACGGTATACAATGTTATACAGTACGGTACGGTATACAATGTTATACAGTACGGTACGGTATACAATGTTATACAGTACGGTACGGTATACAATGTTATACAGTACAGTACGGTATACAATGTTATACAGTACGGTACGGTATACAATGTTATACGGTACGGTACAGTACGGTACGGTATACAATGTTATACGGTACGGTACGGTATACAATGTTATACAGTACGGTACGGTATACAATGTTATACGGTACGGTACAGTACGGTACGGTATACAATGTTATACGGTACGGTACGGTATACAATGTTATACGGTACGGTACAGTATACAATGTTATACAGTACGGTACGGTATACAATGTTATACAGTACGGTACGGTATACAATGTTATACGGTACGGTACGGTATACAATGTTATACAGTACGGTACGGTATACAATGTTATACGGTACGGTACGGTATACAATGTTATACGGTACGGTACGGTATACAATGTTATACAGTACGGTACGGTATACAATGTTATACGGTACGGTACGGTATACAATGTTATACGGTACGGTACGGTATACAATGTTATACGGTACGGTACGGTATACAATGTTATACAGTACGGTACGGTATACAATGTTATACAGTACGGTACGGTATACAATGTTATACAGTACGGTACGGTATACAATGTTATACAGTACGGTACGGTATACAATGTTATACAGTACGGTACGGTATACAATGTTATACAGTACGGTACGGTATACAATGTTATACAGTACGGTACGGTATACAATGTTATACGGTACGGTACGGTATACAATGTTATACAGTACGGTACGGTACGGTATACAATGTTGTACGGTACGGTACGGTATACAATGTTATACGGTACGGTACGGTATACAATGTTATACAGTACGGTACGGTATACAATGTTATACAGTACGGTACGGTATACAATGTTATACAGTACGGTACGGTATACAATGTTATACAGTACGGTACGGTATACAATGTTATACAGTACGGTACGGTATACAATGTTATACAGTACGGTACGGTATACAATGTTATACGGTACGGTACGGTATACAATGTTATACAGTACGGTACGGTATACAATGTTATACAGTACGGTACGGTATACAATGTTATACAGTACGGTACGGTATACAATGTTATACGGTACGGTACGGTATACAATGTTATACAGTACGGTACGGTATACAATGTTATACAGTACGGTACGGTATACAATGTTATACAGTACGGTACGGTATACAATGTTATACAGTACGGTACGGTATACAATGTTATACAGTACGGTACGGTACGGTATACAATGTTATACGGTACGGTACGGTATACAATGTTATACAGTACGGTACGGTATACAATGTTATACAGTACGGTACGGTACGGTATACAATGTTATACGGTACGGTACGGTATACAATGTTATACAGTACGGTACGGTATACAATGTTATACAGTACGGTACGGTATACAATGTTATACAGTACGGTACGGTATACAATGTTATACGGTACGGTACGGTATACAATGTTATACAGTACGGTACGGTACGGTATACAATGTTATACGGTACGGTACGGTATACAATGTTATACAGTACGGTACGGTATACAATGTTATACAGTACGGTACGGTATACAATGTTATACAGTACGGTACGGTATACAATGTTATACGGTACGGTACAGTACGGTATACAATGTTATACAGTACGGTACGGTATACAATGTTATACGGTACGGTACGGTATACAATGTTATACGGTACGGTACGGTATACAATGTTATACAGTACGGTACGGTATACAATGTTATACGGTACGGTACGGTATACAATGTTATACAGTACGGTACGGTATACAATGTTATACAGTACGGTACGGTATACAATGTTATACGGTACGGTACGGTATACAATGTTATACAGTACGGTACGGTATACAATGTTATACAGTACGGTACGGTACGGTATACAATGTTATACAGTACGGTACGGTATACAATGTTATACAGTACGGTACGGTATACAATGTTATACAGTACGGTACGGTATACAATGTTATACAGTACGGTACGGTATACAATGTTATACAGTACGGTACGGTATACAATGTTATACAGTACGGTACGGTATACAATGTTATACAGTACGGTACGGTATACAATGTTATACGGTACGGTACGGTATACAATGTTATACGGTACGGTACGGTATACAATGTTATACAGTACGGTACGGTATACAATGTTATACAGTACGGTACGGTATACAATGTTATACGGTACGGTACGGTATACAATGTTATACAGTACGGTACGGTATACAATGTTATACAGTACGGTACGGTATACAATGTTATACAGTACGGTACGGTACGGTATACAATGTTATACGGTACGGTACGGTATACAATGTTATACAGTACGGTACGGTATACAATGTTATACGGTACGGTACGGTATACAATGTTATACGGTACGGTACGGTATACAATGTTATACAGTACGGTACGGTATACAATGTTATACAGTACGGTACGGTATACAATGTTATACAGTACGGTACGGTATACAATGTTATACGGTACGGTACGGTATACAATGTTATACAGTACGGTACGGTATACAATGTTATACAGTACGGTACGGTATACAATGTTATACGGTACGGTACGGTATACAATGTTATACAGTACGGTACGGTATACAATGTTATACGGTACGGTACGGTATACAATGTTATACGGTACGGTACGGTATACAATGTTATACAGTACGGTACGGTATACAATGTTATACGGTACGGTACGGTATACAATGTTATACAGTACGGTACGGTATACAATGTTATACGGTACGGTACGGTATACAATGTTATACGGTACGGTACGGTACGGTATACAATGTTAGTTTCAGGCTCTCCTGTTTTGATTATGTCTTTTGGAGTGATAAAATAGAAGAGGCAATGCTATAATTAGTGTTCTGGTATTTGTTTTCATATTCAGTGCTATTTTTATGTTTTCATATTCAGTGCTATTTTTATGTTCTCATATTCAGTGCTATTTTTATGTTTTCATATTCAGTGCTATTTTTATGTTTTCATATTCAGTGCTATTTTTATGTTTTCATATTCAGTGCTATTTTTATGTTTTCATATTCAGTGCTATTTTTATGTTTTCATATTCAGTGCTATTTTTATGTTCTCATATTCAGTGCTATTTTTATGTTTTCATATTCAGTGCTATTTTTATGTTTTCATATTCAGTGCTATTTTTATGTTTTCATATTCAGTGCTATTTTTATGTTCTCATATTCAGTGCTATTTTTATGTTTTCACAGTTGTTATTAGGTCTTCTGAAGTGAGATAATAGCAAGAACGATACAATGTTATATTTTTATGTTTTCACAGTTGTTATTAGGTCTTCTGAAGTGAGATAATAGCAAGAACGATACAATGTTATATTTTTATGTGTTCACAGTTGTTATTAGGTCTTCTGAAGTGAGATAATAGCAAGAACGATACAATGTTATTTTTTATGTGTTCACAGTTGTTATTAGGTCTTCTGAAGTGAGATAATAGCAAGAACGATACAATGTTATATTTTTATGTGTTCACAGTTGTTATTAGGTCTTCTGAAGTGAGATAATAGCAAGAACGATGCAATGTTATATTTTGCTTTAATTATGTCTTTTGAATAGCAGAGGCGATACTACAAATGTTATGCTTCTCAGTTATTACGGTGTCTTTTGAAGTGATGAATTGGCAAATAGAAAATTAGCGTATGTTATTTTCCTGGTATTTCTTCGCATAGTCCTTCCAGTCTTAACACAAATTGAATATACAGAGTTAATGTAAGGCTTTTCAGTTCATATTATGTCTTTTTATATGATATAATAACAGAAACAATACTATTTATATTATGTTACGTCAGTTTTCCAATATTCCTTCTCATATTAATTCCAGTCTTAGGCAATATTGTCCTTTTATCGTGTGTTTTGAATGATATAGATTACATACTAGGCCTATTTATGCTATATTATTAATTATTTTACTATTTATTGTGTTTTTTGAAGTGAAACAATAGCAGAGATAATATTGTTTCTATGCTTTAGACTTTATTATGTTTTGAAGTGATAAAATAGCAGAAACAATACTATTCTGTTAAATTCCTGGTATTCCTTATCATATTTCTTCCAATCTTACAAATTGGATATAGAAGGTTAATTATATGTTTTACAGTATGTAATACTGTAGGTCTTAAGTGCTACAATAGCAACAATAGTTACAACACTCTTTATGTCAGTTTTCCAATATTCCTTCATGTATTCTATCCAGTTTTAAGTAATATTTTCCTTTTACTGTGTATTTTGGAGTAACAAAATAGCAAAAACAATACTATTTTACCTCAAATGTCTTATATTCCTTCTCATATTAATTCCAGTCATAAGCAATATCGTCCTTGCTTAACCCGTTGAGTACCAGCTAAATATTAATAAATGTACCACCCAGGACCGGCTGATTCTGATTTTTTTTTATTCCAGAAACAATAGCGAATGGGTTAGGAATGAAGGAAAAAAAAAAAAAAAAAAAAAAATGTCAAAAAGTGCAAAAAATGGTCCTACAGAGGCCCCCGGGAAAACGGATTTTACAAGAGTAAAAAATTGAAGGCAATTTCCCCCAAAAAAACATGTTTTTGCGCGCTCACGCGCACGCGGTTGGACTTTGAGAGTTTTCAACCATCGGCATGGGTGCGTGGGATACTTACACAGTTCCCATACAAATCTGAGACCTCGGGGTGCCATAGGACCGGAGTAATTAGGACCGGACCGGCCAGGACGCAAACCATGTGTCGCTGGGGTTTAGCGTTACATACATTGTGGACGCAAACCCTACGTCGCTGGGACTCAGTGGGTTAACACAAAAACTCACTCATTATTTGCACCGCGTATATTATTTTCTTGATGGATTGAATATGTCCTCAAAATTCTTACACCCCTCTCAATACTCCTGGAAAGTAGCAACGAGGTGCAGTTGTGAATGCTTGTCCCTCAATACCTTCTTCATCACCATATACAGACTAATAACACACACAACAAAGCCCCTCCAACAGCTTCCTCTCTCTCCAACACCCCTTCTCCCCTCTCGACACTCTTCGAAAAGTAGATACGAGGAGCTGTTGTAAAGACTTATCCCTCAATACCTTCACTTAAGACACTCGAAAACCGATATAAATTATTAAATACAATATTATCTTATTTTCGATCAGGTATAGCCTATTATCTAAATTACCTTAGACTATTACGATTTCTAGTCAATTATCGACAATAAATAGGCAGTAAGTCAACCAAATGACCAGAATTTAGTTTTCAATCACTCAACTGTTTAAGCTTCTAAGTTGAATTTAAGTAGAAGGTAAATCGTGAGTACCGAGTGCTCAAAGCCAAGATCGGACAACAGGAGCCAGCGCGTATACCACCTCCCACGTCTGCTGTAACACTGAGGGAGGAGTCCAGGTGACGCAGGGCTCTCAGAATGGAATATTGGAATTACCTTGGAATATGTGGAAAATTACCTTACATCGTAAGATTTTACCTCAGATTTCAATGAAATTACTCCAGAATCACCTTGTCTAAATTATTTGTAAATTTGTCCTATAACTAACTATATATTAGTATCTATGTGATTAATCTGTTTTACCCTATAGTAAACTACCAGTAATTAGGTGACAAATAAGTTTAATCTATCTATCTATCTATTGCCCGACGCCGTGATCCCCGAAGGGGTGGCCACGAACGAACCGCCCCCATGCACCTCTGTCCCCAGTCAGTCGACGCCCCTCCTCCCAACCAGCACCGCCTTCGTTCATGTAGTTCCTCACTCCATCCTTCCACCTCATATCCGGTCTACCTCTCCCCCTCTGTCCCTCCACCTCGCTCTCGTACACCCTCTTAGTCATTCTCTCGCTTTCCATACGTTCCATATGGCCGAACCATCTCAAGTTGTTCCTTTTCACACTTTCCATCACATCTACCTCCACACCACACCTCCTTCTTACTTCCTCATTAGTCTGTCTATCCCTCCATGTAACTCCGCACGCACTCCTTAAGTAATTCATTTCCACTGCTCTCACTCTTGGTCTGAGTCTCTCAACCAACGTCCATGCTTCGCTTCCGTAAGTCAGTGTCGGGATTACCACACTGTCATGCAAGGACTTCTTCACTTCCATACTGACCACCCTATTTCTTGTTACTGCTTTTAGCGTTCCTACAACCCTCTTCCCCTGTTGTACCCTCTCCCGCACCTCTTCATCCATAGTCCCATCTTTACTCAACACACTGCCCAGATACTTAAAAGAGTTGACGATCTCCATAGCCTGACCGTTCAGCTTCATCTCACACACTGTGACTTCACCCCTTTCGAAGACCATAACCTTGCTCTTCCCCGTATTTACCTTCAAATTCCGTTTTTCGCACACTGTTCCAAACTCATTTACCAGACCCTGCAACTCCCATTCATTATCACTCATCAGAACTGTATCATCCGCAAACAGCAGTATAGTTTAATGGCTCTGTTTAATGTTACAATGCAATTCTTCAGTAGATATAAATGTAGCTAGAATATTTTCAGTTTAAAGGTGAACCACAGGGATGAACGAAAAAACGAAGATTAATACAGGGTCATATATTGGCATGAATATACTGTAATATGTATATGGGCAATATCGATATAATTCCATTAAACTCCAGAACAAAATACTAATATACTGTATTATTATAGTCGTTGGTGACGAATTTGCATTTTCAGCCAGCTGGAGTGACTCCATTGTGCAGAGACGCCGTTTGTAAACAAGATATGTGGTCCTGAACAGTGAGGTCTGTTTTTCGTAATTAATACTTTTCAATTCAATACTCAAGCTCTGCAACAGATCGACCAACGATGATCGATGATGTGGTGCACATCAAGAAATAATCCCAGCTCGCCAGCAATTAACATACATGCAGTGTTTATGCATGTTTAGCCTGGTCCAGATTTGAGGGAACTCAAAGGCCTATTTCGTAATGATAATATCGTTTTTTGTTCAATTTATATATCGCGATCCCTTGACCAGACAGTGGTGAAGCCAAATGTTGAGCTGTAAACATGCATACTGTAATGCCCTCGATAATATCCCGCAACCCCAATAATGTACTACCCGAGTTGACGTCTGGTATAGTGTAAAATAGTCGTTGATGGGAAGTCTAATAAACTCATCACGTGAATCACCACGAGACTATCACCTGGTTCTTACAAAGAGGACTAAGGTTACTATACTTTTGTACGTCCGTGGTAGTACAGTGGGTTAGCGCGCGGGCCTGGTTGACCTATGGGGGCCATGGTCACTAACCAGGGTTCGAACCCCACCCAAGGCATCTCAAAACCTGTGGGTTTTTAGGAGGGTTAAACTCCCTTCAGAGGTTCGAGCCCCGTGCCAGGCACCAGGAAAGGTTGATCCTAAGTGGGCCTGGGGAGTTTTCAGGACAGAAAAATTCCCTTCGCACCCAGTATTTCACATACAAATTATAAGAGTTTCTCAAATAAAAAAAAACACAGATTCACCCATTTCCCATGTCGAGAGTTCCCGCCATTACACAAAATGAGTCATGGTAAACACGCCAGTTCGCGCCACATAAAATAACTTAGAAAAGCTATATTTCTATATTGTTAAAACAAATTGATGAAAGTTCTTCAGTATCATGTACCTAAAACCAAGCAGATCCCAATGGACATTGTAGTTTGAATAGGTTTCATCCCTGGAATTCACCTTTAAAATACATGGGAGATACCTCAAAATAACGAAACTGGGAAAATATAATTTAAGTTCAAGGAGAATACCTTTTGAAAATGGGAATGACATTTAAGTAGGCCTATATGGGAGATTCATTAAAAATAGTAATGGAAATATTTTGAATAATTTAGGAATTGGTACATAATGTACATATATGAGCTATTAAATTGTGTTCTTAGTAATATTACTACACAGATTACTTACATTGTATACAATTGAGCAAGTTTTTGCTGGTTGCATCAGTGTTTGGCTTGGCTGTGCAACTGTAGCCTATCCCTTGTACTTACAAAATAAACAAAAATGAGGAGGGTACTACCAAACCAGCAAACCCTAATATCGAACGAAGATAAAATAATTCATGTCTAGTTTGTGATAAAGGATTAAATCCCATTCAATTTCAGAAAGATCACTATGTTTCTGCTTATTTCGTTTATGAAGGTAGGCTATAGGCTACAATGAGGTTTAATATGGCCTTCTAATCTCGACGCAAAGACCTTCTAGTACAGCGGGTAAGCTTAACCTATTGTGCATTTTTTGATAAAAGCACCAATTTTGGCACAGAGGTAGACCAAAATATTATGAACAAATTTGGATGTGGAGCCATCGCCCAACTGCCCCCTGGCGGCCGTGGCGGCCATTTTCCAAAATGGCCGCCAGCAGACACCCAAAAGACACACAGAAGTTAGATAAAGTTTGCTGCTGAAGGTTTTAGTGAATGTTTATTGAATGTTTTGAATCAAGACATGCCAGATAGCTCTTAGTCACATTTTGGGAGATGCTGCTGATATTAATTAACATATTTAGGCTAATTGCAGATGAAATGGCGACAAGGAAACCCATGATCAGGCATCAAATGCTGACATTCCTTGTGAATAGGCTAGATTCATTTAAGTTGTGGAAATGTTATCTGACCTTCTTCCTCTGTCTGTCAATAGCTATTCATGGACACTGCCCACGCCAATTAAGATGCCAATTAAAAAAATTATTAACACAATTATGCTAATTACATCGATAATACAACAACAATAACAGAACCTGATAGTGATAATTATGGTGGCTTGCTCTCATCAGATCAATCCTGGGCAAGTCAAATGTTATACTTCTGTGGTCAATGGACACTACTACATTTAATTATCATGTTAATTAACACATAATCTGCTAAATGCAATATGCAGATAAGTTCACTGTTTTACAGTACCTGTGTACTGTCTGGAACAGTTCAGAATCTTCATCTTAAGTTTGCGAGTTCAGTTCTGAGAGCACTCCCCGTCGCAAGCACACAGTGGTGTGCATTCCAGACTGGCCTTCCTGCACTTGCACTTCTTGATGCAGCCCTTCTGGCATTTGCAGGAGACAAGCTCCCGGCAGACCCTGGATGCCTCGGGGAGCGTTGTCCAGAGAGATTCGTACATGTCGCTGGTCTTGATCCAACCCCAGTCGGTTGGTGATGGCAATGTTGGTGCAGGAACCAGGGCCTGACCCCAGACATGTCCGCCCTGGTATATTGCTCGTCGGACGTGCTGCTTCAGGGCTGCACTTGTCGGTGGGATCAGCTGGACATTGCTCTTCTTTGCAAACAGTTTGCGGCGTGCCTTGTCGATATCGGTTGCGGTGCTTGTTCTGTCGTAAAGCAGGATGACGAACCTCTCGATGGTGTGCATGGCATCTTCATCAATATGATCCGGTGCAGTGGAGAGGTCAGTGAGCATCTGGGTCAGCTGAGGTAGAGCTGTCCACACTGCCCATGCTCTCCTCTTGCCATGTCCGGCGAAGCAGGAGACCGTGTCGCAGCCCGTCAAAGCATGAAACATCGGTAGTGCCTGTGCTTTCTCAGGGCCCAGAGCCCGTGCCATCTCATGGGCTGCCAAGAACCGGAAAGCCTTGCCCGTGCCGAAGGACACCCACACTTCGGCTTCCTCCTCCAGGGTGCGTGCCAGAGCCATTGCCAGGACAACAACATCAGTATCAACTGTGCGGATGAGGATCTTCTTGTGGACACTGTGAGCAGCGTGGGTGGCATGCAACATCATACGGCTGTCGGCTTCTTCGTGGTTGCAAGGAGCCAGGGCTGCAGTATCTAGGAGCGGTGGCTTGCTCAAGACTTCATCTCCTTCAGTGATGACCAGCTCCTTGTCTGCAAGCTGTTTGTCAACTGTTTTGAGGCCTCTTTCGTTCTGCCCTCCGAGGATGATGATGCTGCGGTCAATGCCGGCCCCAGGGACCGCATGGTGTTACATGAGGGAAATAGAAGTCCCATGGAATGACTGTTTTGCTGTGGTGGAACTTAGGTTGTGGTCGATATTGCCTACCGCGGCAGTCGTGAAGACTCTGCCTCTCATCTTGGGAGGGCAGACTACTTGCTCCTGGTGGTAGAGGTGGCAGGCATTGTTCCCCAGCTGTGTGGAAAGGGACAGGATCCGATCATAGGAGATAGAGATACCCATGTGTGCCAGCCTGTCGACGAGCTCCCTCTTGCGCGTGTGTGCATGTAGCATTAGGCCGATGTTGGTTGGAACTGGCGTCTCCTGCTTGGTGGCGTGCCTGACTGGACGAGGCGTACTGCCTGTGGCGGCCCGTCGGTGCATAACGCTGTTGAACTTGAGGAGCTGTGCGATGCTCAGTGCCGCTGGTGTTGTGCTTTCACTCTGGTGCTTGATACTGGGACCTTCCAAGATCATAGTGACCAAGGCAAGCAGCATGGGTGGCACGGAGTCCTGTTGGCATCCTGCAGGAATCCCGTTGAACACCTTGGCATCTCCGATGATGTGGCGTCTCACAATTTGGGCAGCACGCGCCAGGTGGACAGCATCAAGGTCTCTGTCCAGTTCACAAGCCTTTGCCAGGGCATCGCCGAGGTCTTCATTGAATGCAAGCAGGACATCGCGCCCCTGGTGCTGTGCACATATGTTAGGAAAGTGAGCAAGCAGTCTGTGCTTAAGACGGGTCGTGTGCACCCTGCCCTCATGCTTGACTCCCAGCTGTTCCATCCTTGACGTGTATAACTGCGCCAGGTCAGCAAGTTTGAAGATCGGAGACGTCTCATCATCCTTGTGAGCTTCTTCAATAAACACCACCAGCTCTGCGAAAGCAAGTCCTGCTATTGCGTGTTCATCGTCTGTACCTTTGCCCGCCATTTCCTAAATCTTCCGTGCGCTATTGTACAAGTTCAGGAGACAATTTCGGTGGTACTTGGCCTCCTGTGCAACCATGTCCCCAGCGTTCAGTTGCGTCAGTAGGTCCATGTCGTCCAGAATCAGTGCGCACGACCTGACACGCGAGTCCAGTTGGAATGTCGCAGCTTAATGAAGACCAGCACTACCATGAGCTTCTCCGCAGAAGAAGCATTTCACTTCTTGGTGTTTCGTCTCAGTACTTGATGGTCGTGACAGATATCGAGTTCGCTTGCGGGCAACAACTTCCTCTTCTTCGTCGGCGCCTATTTTCAGGTGCCTCTTCTCAGCTCTGTCTAACTTGGTCTTGTTATACCTCAGCCTGCAGGTCTTGTGGTATCGTGCATTGTTGGCGCTCAATGCTGCTTCAACGCCACTGCCTTCATCTAATCGGCTCAACAGAAAAGAGTTGGGGTGCAATCCAAGCTCATTGAACCTTCTCAGATGTCCAGCGAGAATGCTGTAGCTGCTCCCCTTGTCTTGGCGTGTATTCTGGGATGGACTTGTCAGCGACTCTGGCGTCGTTTCTTGGCATATGAAGCATAATGACCAGTCTGTCTCTGTTGCTGGCTGGGCGGAGGTAGACGGAGCTGCTTCTGCACCACGAGGCTCAACGAGTTTGAAGCTCTTCGACATTGTTCTGGAAATGGAAAATGACAAAGATGTATGAAAGGAGCACTCAGAATCCAAGTGAATTAGGACATGTTCAATTGAGAGATGTTTGTCATGGTTGTTATGCAAATCTATGAATAATTCAATAAATCGATAATAAGATAAGATTCTAAAAACACATGGGCACCTTTCTTTGTTGTTAAGTGCTACCCTACATTAGCAACAACACGCAACATAATGTTTGCAAAACATTGCAGATTCAAAACAATCATTTTTTCCTGCACATTTACTCAGTACATCTCATTCACCTAGGGATAAGTCTTCCTCGGCAGCCACATGGCGGCCATTTTGGAAAATGGCCGCCACGGCCGCCAGGGGGCAGTTGGGCGATGTCTCCACATCCAAATTTGTTCATAATATATTGGTCTACCTCTGTGCCAAAATTGGTGCTTTTATCAAAAAATGCACAATAGGTTTGAATATCCTAGGTAAACAATTATCATGGGAAATCACGCACTTACCGAAACTGTTATGTACGCTGCTTCCAGCCTCTCGATAATAACATCACTATGTTGGCTGACCCAGATAATAATGTTGCATGCCCCACCACTAATCTCGATCCTTTGCCAACTCCCAAACAGAACCTTCCACCACCTCCCACACCAACCTCACCCCCTCTTCCCATTCCTAAGCCCAAATGCCACTTCCTACCACCCCACCAACCCATTAACACCAATAGCCAACTTGCAAGACCAACCAACCCGGATTGCAAGCATAAGAAAGTGCAACAACAACAGAGGCCAACTCAAAGAATATCAAGATGGAGATGACACCAGAGAAAACCTGATCGACAGGGGAAGCTATGATAGCCTTCCAGATCACTACATGGCAGCATTCTACGCACACAAATTAAGCAACACCATGCAAGTTGATCCTCAGCCTCAACCATGTGCCTCAATAGACTATATCAAATGCATAGTGAAGTGTACACCGAGATGCAAAATAATTATCTAAAACCAGTGTTAACATGCCATCACAGTGCATATAATGAAGAACTAAAGAGGCCAGAAATAACAGAATAGCCTCACATGCCCTATGTAAATATCCCTCAGATCCAGAACAAACCAAATACCAAAGCGAAATCCATGCATGCACCACCCCAGCATAAGTCCCAAGTGCAAATAACCCCTAGTGCGACTGGCTCCCTGAAAGAACACAGGCCAGAGTGTCACACTCCGAAACCGAAACCGGGCAACCAAAACGTTGACAAAAACAGAGTCACTATGCGCGCTGAACAGAGTAGAATCAAGTAATCAGCCTGCTGGCTTAATACCATATTTTGGTTCTGAACTCAAAACTCCTAGGCTAGAAGGGAGAAGGCATAGTATCAGTTATTGTGAAGAAGCAAATTCTTTGTTCTCTGTCTGAACCAACAAAAGTGGGGCAGAGGATAGTTCAATCAGGGTCCGCACCAACAGAAGTGGGACCAAGAACGAGCCGCATAATCGAACACAAGGTAGGCCTTTTGATTTTACCTCTGACCGCACCAACAAAAGTGGGACAGAAATTGAGTCACTAGCCTCATTATCATTCCATGAAAGGTTCGTAACAGAAGAACTCGGTACAAATAGTGCAAGTCTGCCCAAGGAACCTAAGCCTGGATTTGCATCAAAGTAATATATCGAGATTCAAGATAGTAACAAACTTAACTGTCCACCTACGCCCGGAAAGACTTTATGTTTACCGAGTGTAGGGGATCTTTTAGTTTCATCCTCCAGGTTCAGCGTGGATACACAAAACTCACTAGTGCAAAACAGCCCTCTTCCTAATGGAATTGGGAATTATCTAAGGATAAATGGAAATTATAGCAGTTAGAATACCTATTGGCATTGAGAGAGACACATCATTGCTACTTAAGGTTACATGTTCAAAGGTAGCGGATATTATCCTAATATATGACGAGGTTTCTCAGATAAAGCGAAAACTGGGGAAAATCACTAGCAAAGATGGATTAAGTCGGGTGGCGCATATTAAAACAAGTACAAGTGTCACCACTTGCCTCATTGTTAGGTTATACTTCTTAGAACCGGCATTGAATAAAAATCTAAATTTAACCCCTTCAGATTAGCCATCTACTTAAGATATTCCTCCTGACACAGTAGGCAGGGAGGTACGTGATCTTAATTGTTTGGCCACATTATGCGTTGCTGCATTTTGGAGATCGAAATTAGCTTCTGGCCAACTAAAAGTTAGTGCTGTAGATTAAGTTAATGTAAGCATGTCATCTGAATTAAAGTAGATTAAACATCAGTTTAGTCTGGATTAAGTTTAGTTTTTAGCTTTAGCTTGGGGACCCGCAGAGGGCTGCACACGGGCAGCATGATATGCGTGGGTTGTGCTGGGAGTTATGGGACTATTGGGAAGGATGAGGATTAGGAGAAAAATGTTTGGTGATCCTGGCTTTAAAACTATCAAGAATGGGACAGTTAACTATATGAAATGGAAGGCGATTCCACTCTTGGATGCTGCGGAGAAAAAATTAGTACCCAAATATGTCGGTGCTTGCCTGGTATGTGTGGTATTTTCGTTTGTAGCTGTCTCTTGTGGATTGTATATTTGTAGGGTGTAAGTATGTGTCTTTGTCTATGTCTACTAGGTTGTTTGTGATTTTGTATAGCATTTGTTGTCTGTGTATTTGTCTTCTTGTTGCAAGTGTGTCTAATTTAATGTCTTGTTTATGCAAAGTGACCAATGTAGTGTCTGTAATCACGTCTGATCTATCTTGCCGCTTTATTTTGTATGGCTTAGAAATAATAATAATAATAATAATAATAATAATAATATTTATTCAGTTAGCAATTTACAGAGTTGGTACCACATAGTTTGTTACAAATATGACATGTACTAGCCTTGCATAATTCCAACTAAGGATAGCCCAATAAGGCCGTTAGGCGTATTTCCATTGGGGTCCTTGTGGGATTAGGTTAGCTGGGGAAAAAATGTGGAGGATAAAGAAATAGATACTTTAGAGAAAGTATTTCTAGGGGGTTATTTTAAGATACCTTACATCCTATAGTAAATATCAGTAATCCGTAATCAGTAATCATTTCAGTTTGGTTTGTCTATCTCTTATGTCGCATTTAGTAGTAGACATAAGCTTGGTGCTCCCTTCTCGCAGCTGTCCGGTTCAGGTGTTCCTTCAGGCTACGTCTGAAGGAATACAGTGTTCTCTTTTCACGGACTGGCTGGGGTAGGTCGTTCCAGTCTTTGATGGTGGTGAAGAAGAATGTTTGCTTACCCTGTCCTTGGATTCTCGGGACCTTAAAATTAAACATCCTGTTTCTTGTATTATGTCCACTCCTCTCATTTGCTTTAACAAAATCATTCTTTAGGTACTCTGGAGCTCTGTCATAGAAAATGTTGAAGGCATTCGTGAGCCTGATTTGTTTGGCCCTGTCAGCGACATTGAGCATACCTAGTGACTGAAGTTGTTCCTGGCCAACATGTGATCTGGGTCCTAGGTTCAGCATGAACCTAACCATTTTATTTTGAGTGACCTGAAGTTTGTGCTGTGCTGATTTAGATGATGCAGAGTACCAGGATGACACAGAATAGTCAAAATGACATTGAACAAGCGCTTGGCAGAGGGTCTTTTTGGTCGCCGCGGGCAAGCATCCCACCTGTCTATACAGGTATTTTATACGTGCTCTACACTTACTCAGGATAGATTCCAAAATTGTTTCACCTGACAAACTCGCGTCCAGTTTTAGTCCGAGATATTTAACTTGTGACACTGTTGTTATAGGAATATCATTACAGTTGACCGAGAAGCCCACAATGTCTTTCAGTTTGCGTTTTGTTCCACATAAGATGGCTTCCGTCTTGCCCAGGTGAAGAGATAGTCTATTGTCCACTAGCCATTCACTACATGATTCTAGTTCTTTGGAAAGTGAAGCGGCAATACTTATTGGGTCTTTTCCTGAAACCAGGAGCACGCTGTCGTCTGCATACAGTAATAATTTACATGAGACGCTCAGTTCCATGTCGTTCACATAACAGAGAAAGAGTAAGGGACCAAGGATGCTTCCCTGCGGGACCCCACAGTTAATTGGCATAGGTTCAGATATATTATCATCAATTTTGACTCTTTGGGTTCTACCACTAAGATAAGATTTAAACCAGTTCACAGATCCTATGCCCATTGCTTGTAGTTTATTACATAGGATATCATGGTCTACTGTGTCAAACGCTTTTTGTAGATCAAGAAGAACCATACCGGTGTAGTTACCTTTAGACATTTCTTTATGAATGTGATCCGTTAAGTGGATGAGACAGGAGTCTGTCGAGTACATGCATCTGAAACCTGATTGAAACTTATAGAATAGATAATTTTGTTTGAGGTAGAACTTAGTAATGTTGTTGAGAGTGAGTGGATCCAAGACAGTGTCGCAGTATTCAATGTGTAGTCGAACTAGTGTTTTAAAAGCTAACATTTTGATGTCAGCATTGCACCTCCTTAGGTTCCTGCGCAGGAACCCCAGGGCTTTGTTGTTTTTTGCCCTGACACTACTCACATTTGTGCTCCACCTTATGTCTCCAGAGAGTAGGACTCCCAAATACTTAAGTGAATGGATGGTATCAATGTTGGTATTATGAACCTTATAGACAAAGTGGACAGTTTTTTTTTGGAGTGGGTAAAAAATATGTGATGGCATATGTCTGGTCTGAAGGTCATCTGACACTTGTATTGGCTTCCCAGTCTTCAAAGGCAGTCAAGTCGTCTTGAAGGCGAAAGCAATCGTCCCTATCAACTATTGGTCGGTAAACTAAACTATCATCTGCATAAAGTCTAGTAGTAGAAGTTAATGATGTGTAGAATACCAAGAGTTGTATGGTATACTCGTGTAATATTACATTGAATATTATATATAAAGGGGGGTAAAGATAACTAGTTTGTGTTATAAATTATATTGAGTTATAGAATACAGTTTTATAATACTAAGTGTTAAGGTGTTAGTATTGAGTTTAAGGTAAGGGGTTGTGGTAAGTCCTTATAGTGTAATAATAATAATAATAATAATATTTATTCAGTTAGCAATTTACAGAGTTGGTACCACATAGTATGTTACAAATATGACATGTACCAGCCTTGCATAATTCCAACTAAGGATAGCCCAATAAGGCTGTTAGGCGTATTTCCATTGGGGTCCTTGTGGGATTAGGTTAGCTGGGGAAATGGGGAGGATAAAGAAATAGATACTTTAGAGAAAGTATTTCTAGGGGGTTATTTTAAGATACCTTACATCCTATAGTAAATATCAGTAATCCGTAATCAGTAATCATTTCAGTTTGGTTTGTCTATCTCTTATGTCGTATTTAGTAGTAGACATAAGCTTGGTGCTCCCTTCTCGCAGCTGTCCAGTTCAGGTGTTCCTTCAGGCTACGTCTGAAGGAATACAGTGTTCTCTTTTCACGGACTGACTGGGGTAGGTCGTTCCAGTCTTTGATGGCAGTGAAGAAGAATGTTTGCTTACCCTGTCCTTGGATTCTCGGGACCTTAAAATTAAACATCCTGTTTCTTGTATTATGTCCACTCCTCTCATTTGCTTTAACAAAATCATTCTTTAGATACTCTGGAGCTCTGTCATAGAAAATTTTGAAGGTATTCGTGAGCCTGATTTGTTTGGCCCTGTCAGAGACATTGAGCATACCTAGTGACTGAAGTTGTTCCTGGCCAACATGTGATCTGGGTCCTAGGTTCAGCATGAACCTAACCATTTTATATTGAGTGACCTGAAGTTTGTGCTGTGCTGATTTAGATGATGCAGAGTACCAGGATGACACAGAATAGTCAAAATGACATTGAACAAGCGCTTGGCAGAGGGTCTTTTTGGTCGCCGCAGGCAAGCATCCCACCTGTCTATACAGGTATTTTATACGTGCTCTACACTTACTCAGGATAGATTCCAAAATTGTTTCACCTGACAAACTCGCGTCCAGTTTTAGTCCGAGATATTTAACTTGTGACACTGTTGATATAGGAATATCATTACAGTTGACCAAGAAGCCCACAATGTCTTTCAGTTTGCGTTTTGTTCCACATAAGATGGCTTCCGTCTTGCCCAGGTGAAGAGATAGTCTATTGTCCACTAGCCATTCACTACATGATTCTAGTTCTTTGGAAAGTGAAGCGGCAATACTTATTGGGTCTTTTCCTGAAACCAGAAGCACGCTGTCATCTGCATACAGTAATAATTTACATGAGACGCTCAGTTCCATGTCATTCACATAACAGAGAAAGAGTAAGGGACCAAGGATGCTTCCCTGCGGGACCCCACAGTTAATTGGCATAGGATCAGATATATTATCATCAATTTTGACTCTTTGGGTTCTACCACTAAGATAAGATTTAAACCAGTTCACAGACCCTATGCCCATTGCTTGTAGTTTATTACATAGGATATCATGGTCTACTGTGTCAAACGCTTTTTGTAGATCAAGAAGAACCATACCGGTGTAGTTACCTTTAGACATTTCTTTACGAATGTGATCCGTTAAGTGGATGAGACAGGAGTCTGTCGAGTACATGCATCTGAAACCTGATTGAAACTTATAGAATAGATCATTTTGTTTGAGGTAATGTTCAATTTGGGTGTATACCGTTCTTTCAAGGATTTTAGATACAATACATAATATGCTAACTGGTCTGTAGTTGCCAACTTCTAGTTTATTTCCTTTCTTGAATAGAGGGGTTACAATAGCTTCCTTCACTTCAGCAGGTACAGTGTTGGTGTTAATTGACAAGTTGATGATGTGGGTTAGGAGGTCTGCTATACTAATGGCTCCATCTCGTAGAAATTTGGCAGGAATTTTGTCTGGTCCTGTGCTTTTATGTACATTTAGGTTAGACAGCTCGTCAAAAGTGTATTTTGGTGTAACATTTTGCAATCCAAAATGTGTTCGGGTGTATGTCTTTATCTCTGTAGAAATTTCGAAAGATGGCCGTTGTTGTCGTGTATTTATTGAGAGGTTGAGGTAGGTTCTGTGCAAGTGTGTTTGCTATGGAGGTGAAGAAGGAGTTGAAGTAGGTTGAAATTTGTCGTTTATCGTGGCAAACCTGATCATTAATGGTGAGAGCAATATTAGTGTTAGACGAATCCCTTGTCTTGTTGCTGTAGCCTGTTGTTTTTAGGTACCTCCATAGTTTCTTTGGGTTATTCTAAATATTCCTCTGCCTTATTGTGAAAATAATTAGTTTTCGCTGATTTTATTTTCCTACTTAGTTTATTCCTGGCCCTGTTGAACTCATGTTTCAGACCTTGATCCTGTCTATGTTTCGCTAGCCTTTTTAACAGATTGTCTCTGTGTTCCAGATGGTGTAGTATGTCATTGTTGATCCATGGGTCTGACCTTGCTTTAATTCGTATGTCTTTCAGAGGAGCTATTTCGTCTAGGATGTTTGTGATGATGGTTCTGAAGCCAACCCCTGCGTCATTAACGTTTGTACTTCCAAACACTGGAGACCAGTCTGTATTCCATAAAATGTCCAGAAATGTTTCTTTATTGTAGTTTCTGAGTGACCTTGTTTTGATAACCATGTGATTCTCTAGGGTAATTTTTGTGGTTTTCCGTGTGCAATATGTGACCAAGTGATCACTTATCCCAGTCTGTATAACCCCTGATTGGGATATTTTGTCCTCTCTGTTACAGTTTATGTGGTCTAATATTGTGGCAGTGTTCTCAGAGATATGTGTGGGGGTTGTGATGAGTTGTTTGTGATTGTGCATTGTCAGTATATGCCTATATTCTCGTACAAGCCTATTATTTCGTTGTTTGTAACACAGGTTAAAATCCCCTAGTATGATGGATTCATTCCGAGGGTCTAGCGATGACAAAGTTCGTTCAAATTTGGTCAAGAATTGTGTGTCGTCTGGTGGCCTATAGCATACCCCAATTGTGATGGGTCTTGTCCTCGGCAGGTGTAGGTCGATCCACAGAGCTTCGTGATTTTCTACATGGAGGTCGGTCCTAGTTGTGTGTGTGAGGTTGTTTTTTACATACAGACATACTCCTCCCCCATGCCTATTGCGATCATTCCTAACCATATTGAAACCTTGAATGTTTATTTCACCATCGTTTATACTTTAATCCAGCCAGGTTTTTGTTATTGCAATTATTGAAGCTTTGGCCTTATTAGCTAACAAGTTTATTTCTGACAATTTGTGGTACATTGATCTGGCGTTAATGTGGATAAGATGGAGCCCTTTGTTGGTGAACACTCTGTATTCATATTTGATTTTGAATGTGTCCTGGCTGGATTCTGAGTTGTTAATACTTGGATCATTTACATTAATATTCGGTAATGAATGCAAGGCACACTTATTGCAAAGGAATTCCCGTTCTTCACTATTGGTCTTCTTAGAGATGCACTTCATGTGAGCTACATGTTTACACTTTACACAGTTTTGGATCTTCTGACGTCGTGTTATGAGTGATTCACAAATAAAACAAATGGTTTCGCGATGTTGTACAGCTGAGTTCCTACATTTAACACATTCAACTTTGTTTCTTCTGTTAACGTAAGTACATCGGTTATGAACAATTTCATTACAACTGTTGCATTGTAAAATTGACTCCTATTGTTGAAACCAATATTACAGACTATACCTAGTTTTTTCTTACTGTTTATCATACGACTGGAGGCGTGGTTTGGTCCGCGTCGATCAGCTGTTTGTGCGGGAGAGGGCGGGGGATACTCGCGGTCGGGCTGTGGTTGTTTGCTGTTGTTGTTGTTTTCGTTGTCCGTTGATGCTGCTTCCCTGTTGATGTATTTGCGAGTGCTACCTGTTTTTATTGTTGTTCTTGTTGCATGTTGTGCTATTTGGGACGCCGATATCTGTGGTATTAATGGTAATGCTGCGGGTAATGTAGTGTTGGTGGAGTGGGTAATAGCTAATTCCCTACATTTATTGCATTCCACTTCTTTTCTGCTGGTAACATAAGTACATCGATTGTGTACTGTTTCATTACAAATACTACATTGTGATGATGGACTCCTTTTGTTGAATCTAATATCGCACACTGTAAATAGCTTCCTTTTATTGTTCGTCGTACGTCTGGCGGTGTGGTGATCAGCTGTGCTTCTAGGGTGTGAGCGCGGGGGTTGGGGACTGTCTGTGGCTATGTCTGCCCCTATGACCCCTCCCAGCCCCACCTGTATTTTCTGTTTGATGATGTTGTCCTTATTCCTGGCTGCTGATGCTGCTCCATTGTTGATGTTGTTGTGACTGATACCTTTCTTCCTAGCTGCTCTGATTACATGTTGAGCCACCGATAGTGTTGTGTTGTGTTGTGGGTTGAATTGGAGCGTGACGGGAGACTGGGTCGCCGACCGGGTTGGGTTGTGTTGTGGGATGAATTGGAGCGTGACGGGAGGCTGGGGTACCTGTAGGCCCGGTTTGTAATAACACATTTTTCTGCTAGGGACTGTTGAAATGACGGTGTCTGTCTTACTTGGTTGGTGGTGAGGTTTCTTCAATGTTGAACTCGGGCCGGGGTTGGTCTCTACATCTCCGCAGCTAATTAGAGTGTAGCACAATAGGTGTTGTAGCGAGGTTGTGCCAGAGTACTTGCCAAGCCGCTGCGTCTTCCCGATATATGAACTTGACCAGGCAGGAATGGTGACAGAAGGTTCACTTATGTGTGATTTCTGTGTGACGAGGTCCCTCAATACTTGTTTAGTGTTGACCTGGTACACTACCGGTCCCCTCTGCACCTTTATATCGGCACAGCCCCTCTGGATGTTGAGGAGGATGATACACAGGGAGAGAGCTACGCACACACCCTTCACTCCTCTCGCCATCTTGACATGTACAAAGGAGTACAAAGGAAATCAAGCAACAACAGATCTAGTGACCCTTCTAGGCTGCTTGTCCTCCAAAACACTGAGGATCAAGTGTACAAACAGTGGTTTAGAGTGGGTAAGGGAACATTGGAAAGGGAACTACTGCCCTGCCACTAACGTGGCAGGACTAGGAAGTTAGTTGGGAACATATGGGTTAGTAACTGAGGGGAGGATAAAATAAAGTTATTCATTTACAAACGCAGTCAGTCGCGGGTTTGATGCGAGATATTTGTCTAGGCGGAATTTAAATGAATCAACGGTGCTGCAGTCTATAACGTCTCGGGGAAGCCCATTCCACAAGTTGACAACTCGATTGAAGAAGAAATTCTTAGATTCGTGTGAGTTAAAAGATTTACCAATAATTTTGCAACCGTTTCCCCGCGTGTAATTAGATTGGTCGATAGTGAAGTACTTACTACAGTTCATATTGTCGATGCCTTTGATGATTTTGAACACTTGAATTAAGTCACCTCTTAATCTGCGCTGGGTTAAAGGAAATAGATTTAATTCTCTAAGACGCTCTTCGTATGGTTTGTTCTTTAGGCTAGGTATCATTTTGGTAACTCTACGTTGAACTCGTTCTAGCTTGTTTATGTCTTTTTGGTAATAAGGGCACCAGCATTGAACACAGTATTCCAGAAGAGGGCGGACTAAGGAATTGTAAAGGGTTAGGATAATGTCTTTGGATTTATGCTCAAATGATCTGCCTATAAAGCCAATTATTTTGTTTGCCTTCTTAAGAACTTCTGAACATTGTTGACTCGGTTTTAGGTTACTCGATATTGTTACTCCCAGATCGGTTTCTCTGTTTACATTCTTAAGCTGAGTGCCATTCATCGAATAGTTTGCTTTCTCATTTAGGTATCCGATATGTAGTACTTTACATTTATCCGCATTGAAACTCATTTGCCAAATTTGGGCCCAATGTGACAATTTATCTAGATTGTGTTGCATATCGTCAACTTGATCTTTTGAGAGTACGCTATTTGCAATTTTTGTATCGTCAGCAAATTTTGAGATTGTACAGGTGAGACCCTCATCTATGTTGTTGATGTAAATTAGAAAGAGAATTGGTCCTAGTACCGATCCCTGGGGTACCTCGCTACTTACATTGGTCCATTTAGATGCCTTGCCGTTTATGACTACTCTTTGCTTTCTGTCGCTGAGCCAATTTTCTATCCATTTCAACACACCGTCTTGTATTCCATGCGCTTTTAGTTTTAGCAGTAAACGTTTGTGGGGAACTTTGTCAAAGGCCTTTTGAAAATCAAGGTATACAATATCTACAGCTTTACTCTCATCGTAGAGGTTGAGGATATCATGGAAGAAGTCTAAGAGATTTGTTAAACAGGAACGTTTTTTACGAAAGCCGTGTTGAGTATCGTTAAGTATGTTATTTTCCTCTAAGTGATTTACGAGTCTGTCTCTTTTGACCGTTTCTAGCATTTTACATACAACTGAGGTTAAGCTAATTGGACGATAGCTACTGGGTAGGGATTTGCTGCCTTTTTTGAATATCGGTGTTATGTTGGCTATCTTCCACTGATCAGGCATAGTTCCAGACTGCAAGGATTTATTGAATAGTAATGTCAGTGGTTTGGAGAGCTCATCCTTAGCTTCCATTAGAACTCTAGGCGAGATTGTATCAGGTCCAGGCGTTTTATTTACCTTGAGTTTATCTAAACAACTCAATACTTCTCTCTCTGTAACGGTGATATTGCTTAGAACATCTGAATTATCAATCTGAATCGGCGATGGTGTAGGGATATCACTGAGGTCTTCTGTTGTAAAAACTGATGCAAAGAAGGTATTGAGGGCATTACTCATTTGTACTTCGTCTTTGGTGTATTCTCCATTTTCATCGACTAACGGTCCAACAGTTGAAGTAACTACTTTTTTCTTTCTGATATAACTATAGAATTCTTTCGGGTTTGTTTTACTTTGATTCGCAATATGTAACTCTAGGGTCTTTTTACTTTGCTTAATTAACTTTTTGGCTTTGCGTCGTAGCTCTACAAATTTCACCCGTTCTTCATCATTTTGTGAGGATTTTAATCTATCATTAGCAAATTTTTTAGCAAGCAGGCAGTTTGAAATATCTTTATTCCACCATTTGGGCTTATTATTATGGCCTGGATGCCGTATTTTCGATGGTATGCAGTCTTGCACTGCTTTTAGGTAAGTGGTTTCGAATAACTTCCAAGATGTATTTATGTCGTTATTGTTAATTAAAAAGCTCCAGTCAGTTTCTTTAAACATAGCTCTAAGTTTATGAAAGTTTGCTTTCTTGAAATTAGGGACTTTTTCGATGCTTTTTCGATGTGATGTAGACTATAGTGTGGTTTGTGAGTTAGGCAGAGTGTCTAGTTTTAACCAAGCGTAGGTTGATCGAGTCTCTGAGTTTAACTTGCAAGTGTCACAATAAGTGCTTAAGTGGGCTTAGGGCAGTGTCTAGCCCTAGCCAAAGTGTGAGATGGAGTAGCTGGGACGTGTGCAGGAGAAGTCGAGTGTAACTTCCCTGACTGAGATCCCTAAGTGGAGTGTGACTTCTCTGTGTCAGTGCATATAGAAGAGTGAGCTATTAACCCACTGAGCCCCAGCGACGCAAACAGTGCGTCGGTAATGTATGTAACGCTAAACCCCAGCGACGCAGACGTCTGCGTCAGTGTCACTCCGGTCCTATGGCACCTAGAGGGCTCAGATTTGTATGGGAACTGTGTAAGTATCCCACGCACCCATGCCGATGGTTGAAAACTTTCAAAGTCCAACCGCGTGCGCGTGAGCGCGCAAATACATGTTTTTGGGGGGAAATTGCCTTCAATTTTTTACTCTTGTAAAATCCGTTTTCTCTGTAGGACCATTTTTTGAGCTTTTTGATCGGTTTTTCGTGGTTTTTACTTCATTCCTAACCCATTCGCTATTGTTTCTGGAATAAAAAAAAATTCAGAATCAGCCGGTCCTGGGTGGTACATTTATAAATATTTAGTTGGTACTCAGCGGCTTAAACTACCTTCTGGTATACTGTATATAAGGTGTTTTTGTTGACACACCTTTCATTAACTGGGTCAAGTGCTGACTCGAGTTGTGTATTGTTTACTTCCTGTGTTGTCTTTTGTATTGCTTACTGTGATATACTGTGGTGTCTAAGAGGGAGGAAGTTTGCTCATACTTTGTAAGTATAAACAATATAGGTAGTTATATCTCTTTGATGAGATTGACTGGTGATATCAATGTGTAGTGATTATGTGAGTAATTAAAGGGTTAATGGGTTAGTGGATTACATATTATGGGTTATAATATATACATATAGAGATATCTTCAGTGTTTTATATAATGCTGATGGAAAACAAGGTGGGCCTAATAAGTGATTGAGTTTAGAATACTTGCATATATATTTGAGTATAATATGCGTGTCACAGATGGAAGATCATTGATGTATGAGAGAAAGAAAGAGAAGGGAACCAAGGACGGTGCCTTGGGGTACCCCCGAAGTTACAGAAACAGAAGATGAGTGGGAGAAATCGAGAACAACACGCTGTTCTCGATTATTTAGGAAAGTCTTAAGCCAGTGAATAAGTGGTCCTCGGATTCCATAGTAATCCAGATTAGCTAACAGTCTACGGTGCGGGACGTTGCCGAATGCTTTGGCGAAGTCAATAACTATAGCGTTATCTTTGTTTAATTTTAGAGTCCTTTAGGGATTGAGATATGTCATGAGTCGTTACAAGTAATTGTGTCTCGCACGAGCGTTTGGGCCGAAAACCGTGCTGTGAGTCAGTCAGTATATTTTGGTTGCTAAAATGGTCCATTATAAGTCTATGGAGGATGTGTTCTAAAATTTTGCGAGGAACTGAGGTTAAAGAAACAGGCCTATAGGCAACTAGGAGGGTTCTGTCTCCAGATATATATATCGGGGTCACGTTCACCATAAGCCAATTGTGGGGAAGTTCTCCGGTATCAAGAGTCTGAAAATATAACCTGCAGGATAGGGGCAAGATTGACAGCATTCGCCTCAAGTATCCTGCAGGGTATATTGTCCGGTCCAGTCGCTTTGTCAATGTCTACCTCAGATAAGACTTTCTCGATTCCACGGGCGTGTATAGTCAGTGAGGGTATAGTAGGGTGTGGTGATGATGACAGTTCCAGCAGGTCTGCTTGTTCTTGTGTAAAAACTGACTTGAACTGCGAATTAAGTGCATGTGCTTTATCCTGTGGGTGTGTGATCAGAAAACTGTTATGTAAATTTTTTGTTATACCAGTTGAGTCTTGTTTGCGTGCTTTGAAGAAGCTGTAAAACTTGTTATGGTTTAGTTTGTTGTCTGTGAGAAAAGTGGCAGTGTAATTAGTTTCTGCTTGTTTCATTTCTCATTGTAGTGTTTTCTGCGTAGTCATTTAGTATTCTCAGTGTTATGTGTCGTTGTAACATTGGGTTGCTTTGTATGCTTTTACCCTGTGTGTGTGTAGTCTGTGCAGATGTCTATTGAACCATTTGGGTGACTGGTTACGTGTTACAGTTTTCTTGGGGATGTGCTTGTCCATTGTGGCTTGAATAGAGTCACAGAGTCTGGTCCAGTTCGTATCAGCAAAATTAGCCATAGGGTCGTAGCTGTATTCAGTTAAGTCCACGGAGATGGCTCCCATGTCCACTCTGTTGTATAGGTAAATGTTTCTGGGTAATTGTTTCTGAATGGTAGGTCTTATATTTGTGTCAACTAGTACCATGTCATGATCGCTCAAGCCAGGTACTACCCATGTCCGTGTTATCAAAGAGATGTTGTTTGTGAGAAAAAGGCCTAAAATATTGGATGTGACCCCATATCTAATGTTTGGGGTGTTTCTCATTACGCTAGCTTGTGTGCGTGTTGGTTCGAGTACTGTTTGTGAGAGTGAGTGAGTGTTGATTATGTCAATGAAGTTTTTGTGTAGGGATCTTCTGTCAGTATTTGGTAGTATTATATCGCTTTCATTGGTGGGGTTGTCGAGTGTCGCGTTGCTTGTCCAATCAATGTCTGGGAGGTTAAAGTCTCAAGCCAACCATATATATACTGTACATTTGGTGGGATCTATTCTAGATAGGGAATCATCAAGTCACTACAGGTATTCTACGTTAGAGCTACGGCACCGGTAAAAAGATCCTATATAAAGTGGCCTGCAGCCCTGTATCTGTGTCTGTGTTTAGTTGATTGCCTGGGGATACAACTAGTCCTGGTTGCATCGCTATCATGATTCCGCCGTGGTCTCCAGTCTCTCTGTCTTTTCTGTGTAATGTCATGCTATAGGGATTGTCCGTCGGGAAGACTTCACTGTTCCTAATGTCAGTATTGAGCCATGTTTCTGTCCCTATAACAGTGTCTGGCTCATATCATAAGTCACAAGGGTGTGGTGAAATGAGGGTTCTAAGGGTGGATGGCTCTCTTTTAGCTAGAGAGCTTTGGGTGATGGTAGTGGTAACTGTAGGATTAAGGATGGTTGAGGAATTAGGTAATGATATTGGGGTTAAGGACAGTGACTTAGTTCTATGATTAGGTTGGTATGGTGTGGAATGGCATGTGGGAGTCAAGTCATGCGGACCATCGTGGGAAGGGGAGGAATTGTCAGGGTATTCCTTAGCTGTTGGTCTATGGTTCCTATCTCAGGTTGAATTGGTGTGGTGATGGTGCAAGGATATTGAAGGAGAGGTAGGATCAAGGAGAAAGAATCTGTTGGATGTGGTATAAGGATGTAAGGATAAGGAGAGGGAGGAACTGTAATTTGAGGCCCACAGTCCCAGCACATCCATGAGAGATTTTGCTCGAAGTATTCCGTCGAACACAGCAGTGAAGCCTCCAACACAGCTAATGTGATACTATCCCCGGTGTATGGAGGCCTTACAGCAGAGGTCGAACTGGATGGCCCGCTGGCCCATCCTAACCACATGCTGGCAAACCCGGCATGGGTACTTGGGAGCGCGGGGGCCGGAGTTGAGCAAAGTCTGTGTGTCACTACACACGAGGAGGAGCAACATTAGGCCATGAAACTTAGGCCTATTATTAAAATTAATTATACTACTTAGCCCCGGGGTAGTGACTAGGTTACCCAGGAGATATATATGTGTATGTGTTTCTGTGTCTGGTAGAAGTGAGTTTGATATGTAAATGTGTTTCAGCCAATGTATTCACTGTTGTTTATGTTGTAAAGTAGAAAAATAATGTAGAATATATGGAGTAGGCCTATTGTCTATGTGTTTGTTGTTTTGTGTGGGGTGTACATTTCCATGTTTGGGGCAATCACAGGCACTAGGGTAGTATTCAGTCCCCTGTATTATCATTGTTTGGTAACTACCGGGTGATATCTAAAGGCTGGATAGTGTTAAAGAACTTGTTAGTCTGGATTAAGTTTAACATTTTGGTATTGCTTTTTAGTTTGGTTTAAGCAATACTATAATTGAACTCTTGTGTTGGCAGTGTGTCGAAACTCGACAGTATAATAAAAGAACACCAAGGTCATATTACGAAGAATCCATTATAGATATGTAAATGCAAATAATAATTGTATTTAATGTAGTAATAGGACCAATACATGTGGAACATATTTTTCATTGTTCGTTCTGATTTCAGTACATTTCAATATTCAATAATTATGTATTTCATAGTAAAAGTCTCTACTATGCAATTAGGCTGTAAGGTTCCATAATAACTCCCTTTACTATAGTTTATGGATATTATTCAAGCATAAAATGATATACAGTAGGTAATTGTCAATGTATATGGGAATAAATAAGTGTGTCTTGGGGGGGGGGGGGGGGGGGGCTATATGAAATAGAAAATAAGCGGTTTCAGATGCGCGTCTCACCTTGCATTTGTTGAGGGGCTGTAAACAAACCCTCACCCCACTCTCCTTCATAGTTCCAACCTGCTCAGATAATACTTTTGTGATCATCTAATATTTGCTTAATGCTTGACCCATCGATGTGCACTATCAAGTCTACAATCCATATTTAATAAGGTAATTTTTCTGTCAATACTTTTCTTCATAACAGTCCTTTTGAAGTTTCTATTTGGTGGGCTGCGAGTATCCTATCCATAGACACAAAATTACCAGGCTAATAAAAACCACGCCAGTGTTCACACGGCCTGATAATACTTGAGTGGCGCGTAGTGACACTAGGCAACTCAAGCTTCAACAAGCCACGAATTTCCCAGACACATCAGTTACTAGACAGCCATGAAGGAGAGATGTACTGCTCTGTCTGGCCATGGCTATGAGAGGAGCGAAGTGAGGGAATGAGGACAAACATTGGTGAGAGATCGCGAGGGGAAAATCATTTGGCGTTTGGAGGACGACGCACTACTCCTGCAACACCACCGCCACGTGCCTGCCTGGGGTGCATGTACACATGCACAACGTGTTACTTGTGCACAATGTGCATTCCCTTTCACCCCCATGCCAGCCCAAGAGCCCCACACAACTGCCCAAGCACCCTTCAGTAGCACGACGTGCAGGAACGAGGGGAAGGAGGGCGACACACACCACAACCTCTCATCTCTCCCGCCATCCTCCTCCCCCTTCCACCACAAATCCTTCTCACACAGCATTATGTTATCCCTTCTCTTTAACATATTACTGCTATATATCAGGGTGCAATCCCATTGCTATACCTTCAACACCTCCTCCCCTACATTATAATACTTCGTAGGTAGCATATGTACCTCGGAAAATCACCGTAATGATCTTAATGACGTGCTATAAAGCAATTATGCGTATAAGCAGATCTTTTGGAATGTGCCAGGGATGTGCTTATGCCTCCCATCAATATTGATCGTATTTTTAGACAACACGCTTGGCCAGGGGCACTCCCTTTCAGTCCCTGGTATACATATTTAGTATATGGGATATATCTAGGTTTAAGGGACGGTCCTAGAGCCCTGCCACTGCTCCCACGATAATGAGGGTGAAGGAGGGTAAGTGTGAGTGAGTGTGTGCGAGATGTAAGTGTATTTTGATGTTTGCTATCAACAGTTACTACTTAGAGCTGCTTATCAATCAATATTCAGACGGATACTGCCTTTGCCTCAGTTTATGTACACTTTTGAAAACCACGGTCATATTATGAGGCCTATCGCTGTTTCTATATAACATCATATGAGGCCTAGCGCACTTCTTGGGTTAACAATGTCAAAATATATGATAAAGTATGTGGTTAACTACATATAAATAATGCCTAATGGATGCAATAGGTTTTACGCTTGTGAGAAAATAATTGCTTTTGCCATTTTTGAGCATTTTAGCTTTGCCCCTAGACTGAGGAAAAGGCTTCCCCAGGCCCCTTCACACTAACAAAAAACGTCACCCAGACCTCTTTTAATTAAGCTAACTTGTGTACATTTTCGGTAGAAAGTTGGCCTGGCCAGAGCCGCGGTGGTTGAGTGGACAGCACGCTTATGTGTGAATCTGCTTGATCTGGGTTCGATCCCAGCCAAGGCGGACATTTAGTGGGTGTGGTAGTACGTCCTAGCATGTTTCATATGCTCGTATACGGACGTATACAGACGTATATAGACTAATAACACACACAACAAAGCCATTCCAAAAGCTTCCTCTCTCTCCAACACTCCTTCTCCCCTCTCTACACTATTAAACAAAATTAAAGTAGAAAGTAGCTACGAGGTGCCGTTGTAAAGGCATATCCCTCAATACCTTCACCTGACCTGACCATGGGCTGGTTTCTCCTAAATTGCAGACTTGCTATTGTTCTCACAGAAGAAAAAAAATCGTTCCCTGAAAGGTGTGAAGCGTCTTATAATCTCCAAATTAATAAGTTGAAATGTCTTAACATCTTCAAAATCCAAAAAGACCAGCCTCGCACCAGATAGGGTTAAGGCTAAAACCGAGAACATGAAGTGCCCTGGGTATGTCAACTTCATGAGTGGCAAGTCCCATCTGGCTTATTACTAAACACATTTATTTTTTGTTTTTGGGGGGAGTATTGGAACGATGTGTGTTGTGCTTGTTTAGTGTAGAGACATTGTTATGCCACGTATTTATAACACGAGGTAAATTCTGATTGTTCTTCCCATTCTGGGAATGATGCAGTATCTTCAACTTAGGATGCTCTCGACTGGGCGAGGACTGACCTAATTTCTCTAAACATCACTCAAATAACAGGCAATAAACAGAAAACACAAGGACAAATTACAAAGTTGTTTATTCTTTACACGCTAGGGAACATAAACAAACACAGGAGTCTCTAATGGTCATGCAGGCTCGTAAAATAAGGAATAATAATATGTAAATAAATATGAGACAATAGGTCTCTACACAAATAAATCTTCCTTAAAATACGGTAGAGAATGAACGAAAGTAAATAAGTAAATATATAAATGAACACTGAGGTAACAAAGGTGACAACAGAACAATAACTCTCAAAAGTAACACAAAGGACGAACTGAGAATGATACACTTAGATAAATGATAACTTATATCTTTGGAAGGTTTTCAACATTTATAGATGAATATATTTAACTGGAGTTTCTTGAATCAAACACACAGTCTATATCAAGTGGCTTAAAAAGCATAACGCTGCGACGAAACTCACTATTTTTATATGAACCTGAGTGATAAGAACGTATAGACTCAGGTCTGCAGCAAGAGATCTTGAATAACTTGTGGGTGTATGTATTTTTTTTTCTTTTTTTTCCTATATTCCAACTACTCCCTCTCGGGCATAGGCTGAGAGCCTGTACATTCCACCGCTCAACACGGTGAAGCCCGTGAGGTCTTGTTCCAGTCTGGGGAGTGAGACATGTGAAGCATCCATCATGGCTCGAAGCAGCTCCATCTCTGAAGCGGCTGGTTGCTTCGTTCAAGTGCTTCACCGTCTCACCCTCCGGACTCAGACCCTCACTCTCAGAACGCCACCTATTGAGCAGTGAACTCACTAGGCATTGTCCCCCTGTAACATATTTTGAATATGGGAATATTCATACAGTGTTATTTAATCAGGGAACAATGAGGGTATTTTTTTAGCATTTCAGTGGGCTTTGTGGTAATGCACTGATACTAGGTACAGCACAAATTCAATCCCAATAATATCTTCCCATTGACATATCGGGATTTGAACCCGGGTCCATTGGATTACCAATCCAGTGGCATGACCACTTCACCACACCTCCCCTTATAATATATATGCATTAATATAGGGATAATATATCTATATTTCTTCTCAAATGAATCCCGGGAGCCCGAACTCGAGGAAGTATGTATATATATATCACCGGTGTAGGAGAGGTGTGGAATGTTTCCCAATAAACGGGAGAACGAAAGGCATGGAGAGAAGGGAAGATGTAAAGCACGTCTTTGATATGATTTACGTTATTAATTAAGAGAACCTTGGCATATCTGGGTCTAAGCCCTCACTATAATCTTTGTTACCACTATAAGGAACACAGAGGCACTTACAGGAGCTTTTAGTAGAGGCGAGCACTTGAAGAACGAGCACGGGCACTGCTGTTGAAGTTGTGTCGAGGTCCTCGGTTCTAACACTCATTCACTAGTGTTACACAATGTTCAAGATGGGACCCTCTGTGACTTTGGTAACTTTTCTCGATTACGGGCTCGGATCTGGCCCGAATAACATCAGCAGGCGTTTGGCCAGGTCACATTTCCCTCTGGGTTTCTGGTTGTCCTCTTATCCTCACTCACGCTGTATCTGTGTGAAAGAACTAACTTTTCCCGTACCAAAGGATTGAACAAACTCTTTCCCTGTTTTGGAAGCAAGCTAGCAAAGTTAGTGGCGACTAGTGAACGGACACACCCTTGCCTTATCTCGTCATGAGCCCTAGACAAAGCGGGCAGGAGGGAGACTGTTCAGGAAGTCTGGGGGGTTCTTTAGTACAGGTACTGTGTTGAAGAGTAATTCTGGCCTGAGAGATTTGTGGTTGATTCACTCTTTCAACACTAAATTCTTGAAGAGATATTACAGACCTTGAGGGGTCGCAATAAGTCTTGAACCTATTAGTTACTCCTAATTCGTCCCAATTGAATATTACGACAAGCTTCGGATTTGGGAGCTGTCCTTTCTACCCTAGGACTACTTGTCAAAGATCCAAAAATAGGATACAAGCAAGCAGGCTGGTTGCTTGCTGAGGGTCACTGGCGTATGTAGTATCTCTTCTGGTTGAGATGTCCAATGCAGGGAGACTCTGGGCATGAAGGGCACAGCAGGTGATGAGGTTTTGTTTGGGGTTGTTTGATAAGATGCAATAGTTGCACCTTGCATTTCCAGTAGAGTAGTATTCATGCAGGTAGCGGAAATGGGTTGGAGTCTGGGAGCAGCGAGAATTGAGAATTATTCAGGTCTGAAGTGTGTTGCGTTTTCCTGAATTCTTGCTTTGGTTTTCCGCCTTATTGTTTTGGGTATTTAGGTGACGGAGCAGTTGCTGGGTATTTTTCCTGAATGCACGCCTTGGAGTTTGTAGTGTGGCTGCAGGTTGGTGTGATTTGAGGTTGCCCTGGCTCGTCAAGGTACATGAAAAGTGTTGATGCGTCCCTGGTGGCCTCGTCCGCGTGCGTATCACCTTTTCGCCTTTTTGGTGGTGAAGATGGTGACAGACAAAGCCTATCTGTATTGTTGCTGGTGCACGCTCTTGGTTTGGTCATGTGGGTGAATTGTGGTGAGGTTTGGGCTAGTGCAGGGGTCATAATAGTGGTGCAAAGGGTTGTTGGAGACACAATTGTAAAACAAATTCTGCGGAATGAAATAATGACTCCTATTCCGCTTATTTTCTTTGGATGATGCGGCTGTTCTAGGTACGGTGGCCCCTTCCACGCTCCGTTGGTCGCCATGTTGGTGCCCATCTGGGTTAATCTATTGTGTTGCTTTTATGGTAGCAACCCGGGCTGGTTGCTCCGAATTTGCAGCTGATGATGGTGATCCTTTGGTATGATTGTTTGGTAATTTTCTCTCCTGCTGCATCTCGCCATCGCCTTCCAAAAAAAAAGTTCCGACCTTGGGGCTGGAGCTGGTATCGTTTTGAAGTGGCATTGCGGTGGTAACGTAGTTGCAAGTGCTGGAGGAAATAATACCAGATTCTGGCCGTGGTGTTAAGTGGTCCATTGGTGTTCCTGAAGATGATGAGGGTGATGGGGTCATCAGACACCATGACTGTATTTATTAAGTGACGTGGGGATTTAATTTTATGTAGAGACCCAAGTTGGATGATAGCGATTTGGGACACTTTCATGTTCGGTGGGTCAGAGGGTGTTGGTGGTGTGGAGGTCGTTGGCCGAATGATGGCTTGACTTGTCACCTGGTTCATTTTATGGATGACTGCGGATGCAGAAGTAGCAGGTGACTCGGTAGGCTGGAGGTTTGGTGCCGCAGGTGGCTCAGGTATGTTTGTTGACCGGGTCATTCTCTGCAGTGTTGGTGTTGCAGGGGAGGTTTGGCCTTTGGGGTGCGGGAGGTGAAGGTCGACGTCCTTGTCAAGCTAGGTTCCCATTTACAAGGACATCGTACTTGGTGGCCAAAGGGTGTGCACAGGCTGTTTAGAAGGGGTTGGAGAAAGAGTTAGTTATGGTGTTGAACGATAACGGGTCTTAGAGTTGGTTTGAGTTTTTTTAGAAGAGGCAGAAATGGTAGGGCTAGAATGGGAGGTGGTAGAAAAAGGAGAAGAAGTGGAAGAAGGAAGAGAAGGTGACTGGGAAAAAGTTGTAGGCGACACAGGAATGTGCAAAGAAGACAAGGGAGGAAAGGTAAGCATAGAAGCGGGGAGTGGGGTGGGAGGAGTCGGAGGCTGGGGCAGTTTTAGCGGTAGGTTTGAAAGGCGGAGGAGTATGAATGAGTGAGGAGGAATCTTTGGAGGTGGATGGAGGGGCAGTTAGTGGTTGAACGGGGATAGGATGACAGGACAGATCGGGGGATTGTTGTGTGGTGGTGGGGGTTGGGGATTTTGACATGGGTTGGAAAGGATAGGAAGGGGTAGGCAGATGGTAAGGGGGGGTAATGGTGCTACGTGAAGGTAATTCGGCAGCAGCCGAGGATACGGTGTAAAGGTATAGAGGTGGGTGGATGGTGGGGGATGTGTGATGGTGATGAGGGGGATAAGTAGGATTGGGCGGAACCCTGGAGGTACGGTTGGGGTTTTACCCGAAGGATGTTGTACAGAAGGTGGGATTGGTGGATGAGGTGTAGTGGAAGGGCAGGTGGGGGTAGGAGGTTGGTAGGGTGGAGTAATGCAAGGAGGTAGTGGAGGAGGTATTGTAGGTCTCTGGATAGGTGGCGGTGGTTGAGGTTGACAGATGCCGGGAGGGTGGATAGGGGTAGGAGTGCAAGCGGGTAATGGAGAAGGTAGGGTAGGTCTCTGCTTGGGAAGAAATGGTAGTTCGAGATTAGTGGTGGGGCATACATTTTTATCACTCTGCTCAGCCAAAATAGTGGTGTTTTTGGCCAGAGGCTGGAACCGATGTACATACCTGTTTTGATATGTGAGTGATTCCCTGTGATAATTAACCGTGATCTGGTAACAATTCGAACCTTTAGGATCTCGAACAGTCCTTTGTACCTGGACTTTAATTTGCTGGGCACGGGTAACTGGGCCACCATTACTAAGTCTCCCACTTGGTGAGGGCTGGTTTTAGGCGTCTCGTCTGGTTGTAGGTCCTGCAGGTACTGGAATTGGTGCAGGTACTTCCTGGGGTGTACGTTGGCTGAGTTGAGGGCAGGCGAGGGCTCGGATGGGACGGATAGGTGCTGCAATGGTAATAACAGGGGCGGTTCTCCTAAGATCCATTCATGGGGGGTGATTCCATCTTCGTAGGGGCAGTTATTAATTCCCCATTGCACTATTCTGACTTTCCTAGGCCAGTTGGTAGTATTCATTTGTTGCAAATTAATTCGTATCTGATTGGCAATGGTACGATGGCTGCAATCGCAAACGGAGTTGCCCTGGGGCCAGTAAGGTGAGGAATGGCTGATCTTATATCCGAAAATCTGGGATAATTGTGTCCAGATTTGGCCAGTAATGTCGGGGGCGTTGTCGGAGTGAATAGCCTGAGGAAATCCGAAGTACGGAACTACGTGTAGGAGGAGGGCTTCGGCTATGGCAAGGGCAGAATGTTCTTTTGCCGGGCAGGCGATTACATACATGGAATAGGTATCGACGAAGGTGATGATGAAGCGATATCCTTTATGTCCTTCCATTGGTCCCATGACGTCGACAGCTACGAATTGCCAAGGCTTGGAGGTGATGAGTTTGCAGGATGGTCCTGGGGTCCTGGAGTTGTCTTTGTCCAGTGCACAAGCACGACAGGCTTCGGTGATCGTTTTTGCCGCTAGGTGAGGTTTTTATGTCCAATAAATGTCTTGAAAGCTAGCCAGCAATTTTGTTTGGCCTAAATGGATGCCATTGTGTGAATAGAGTGATTCCATGATCTTTTGTGCAATGGAGGGTCACAAGACGATTTTACCTCCAGATGTGTAAAGGGTGTCGCCTTTTCTGGTTAGTTCTTTAAAAATTGCTTTAAGAATCCATGAAGGTCGATCTTAAGCGAGGAAGGTCTGTAGGATGTCCTGTTGTGGGTCGTCGTCTTGGAGGTGGTGCTAGGTGTTCTAGTTTTGGTGGTAGTTTTGCTGGTAATCTGGAGAGGGCGCCAGCATTAGTGTGCAATTTTCCGGGTCGGTAGGCGATTTCGAAGTCGAACTCCTCCAGGGATTCTCTCCACCTGAAAGTGAGGGAGTTTTTGGTATCTGACTTCCGGAGCCACTGGTAGGCCTGGTGATCTGTGATGATTGTAACTTTAACTCAGGCTAAGTAGGCTTTAAAGTGCTGGAGTGCCCATATTATGCCTAGGCACTCTCTCTTGGTAACCAGATAGTATATTTCTGTGGGATTTGGGATTTAGAATTCTGCTGGCACAGGCAATGATGTGTTCTTTGCTATCCTGGGTCTAAGCTAGCACTGCATCAATTCCGAATTGAGAAACATCGGTGTAGAGGCTGAAGTGCAGCTGGTAATCCAGAAAGGAGACAATAGGGGTGGAGACGAGTAGATCTTTGAGGGTACGGAAGGCTTGGAGTCTCTCTGGGGTCTATAAAAACGGCTCCTCCTTCCGAGTTTGGTCGTGAAGTGGTTTCGCGATGGTCGCAAAGTTTTTCACGACGCTAGACCGATGAAAGTGCGGACCCCTTTGACATTGTTAGGGAGCATAATCTTGCTAATGGCTTGAAGTTTAGCTGGGTCAGGTGAAATCCCCGCTTTGGACACAACGTAGCCTAGGAAATTGACTTCTTGCTTGGCCATGGTACACTTAGTTGGTTTGAGTTTTAACCCTGCATATCAAATAAGTTGAAATACCTGGGCGAGGCGTTGCATATATACATTTGTCGGCAAAAAAATGTCCTGGCCAAAGGCTGATGTCTTCTAAATGGTAAGTTCGCTGTCGCTCGCCCAGAAAGATCTACACCTGAATCGGCTGAAGTGTCTTATAAACTCCAAACTATTTATGATTTGTTTTAAAATCTTCAAACTAACTGAGTGATACAGGGCTGGTCTAAAAATACCCACTTCGTAACAGATAGTTTATTGTTGTTGTTGTCGTTCCCTAGGGTGCCTGGCCGAACAGCCCCGAGTCCCTAAGGAAGGCCATGGCCGCGATCTGGCTTTCCTACAGGGCTCTCAAGGAGTGTAAATTATGTTGTTGGCTTAAGTGACTGCTTGGAATGCAGTTTTCTATGATGTGCTTAATAGTATGGGGTGATGTGTCGCATCCTGGGAAGGTGTCGACGACGGAGTCATCCAGTCTCTTCTGATAGCTCAGAAGAGCTGGATGGTGCCTACATCTCAGCCTGGACAGGTGGACTCTGTTCTCGCAAGGAAGGTAGGACTCAGAAGGATGGATTGCGGGAGGTCGTGCATGCAGCTGCGTGTTGTCTTTGAGTGACTGGATAGAACGGCGAGAGATATGAGTATGGATGTGCTTCTGGAAGCTGTTTTGGGGTGGGCAGGGAGGGAGAGATGACAATATTTTTGTGTGATATCGTGGGCTGGGAATTGAGTGCCTCTCATGTCCAGGTGGTCTTTGACTTTGAGGACTTTGGTTTCTTGATGTAGGTGATTTGTAGGTGTAGTTGTTGTTGTTGTTGTTGTTGTTGTTCCCTAAGCTGCCTGGCCGAACAGCCGTAAGGCCAAGGCCATAAACGAGCGCCCCCACAGAACCCTCCCTGCCGACCACAATAAAGCCTGGGTGACCGAAGCCACTCCATGGCGGGGGGCTGAGAGGGTGCGTAAACGCCCGGGAAACCAAAGCCCCACCCAGGGCCCTGTGCCCCTCAGCAATTATGTAGAGAAAGTTGAGGGGCAAAGGAAAAATGTGACGCTTTAGCTTCCAATCTTGGTAGATTGGGAGGTCAATCCACGGAAGAGACGCCGTCACTCGAGATCTAGAAAATATATAAGTAAAAGGAACAGTCAGAGTAAGCTATGGGTATGGCAGAGATCGCTCAGATCTCACTCTGATAGACCAGCCCATCACCAGTGTAGGTGTAGTATTTGTGCAGCCTGTGATGAGTTTTAGGGTTTTGTTTTGAATGGTCTGCAAGGTCTTGTGATGTGTCTCAGCTAGGTTAGAAGCCCAGGCAGGGCTTGCACATTCCACCACTGATCTTATGTATTGTTTGTATACTGTGGTGATAGTTTATTTGTTGTGTCCACATTTTGTGTGGCAAAGTTACCTGAGGGTGTTAGTTTATGTTTTATGTTTGTGATATGTTGTTTGAATGGCATTAGAGTAGCATATGTTTCTCCTAGGATTTATTTTGTGTGTGTGTGTGTTAAGGGGGTGTTATTTATAGTGAGGAGCGGGGCGTTTCTATATTCGGCTGTCCAGCTTGTGACGAGGGTTGCTATAAGAACTCGGGAGTAAACAAATATGTAAATTGCCAAGAACTTATAAGTATTAACTTACTTTAGATGTTGGTAATGATTGATAGCTCAAGGATAGAGTTAGGAATAAATAGAAGTTATAGTGTAGGAATAGGTCTTTACACCATACCTGAAAGAGGATTTATGGAGCTTCGATCTTACTCTCCACCATCTAAACAATTTAACCAACACACCTAAACTTCATGAGATGCTGAAATAGTCTCCCGAAAATATCAGGCCCTACCCGGGAATTGAACTCCGGACCCTTGGGTTATGAGGCCTACACTTTGCCAGTTAGACCAATAGAGATATCCCTCTTGGCCTGGTCGGCTCAAGTTATTTCCACATCTTGTTCAGTTTAGGCTAACCTATTTTCACTGACTTTACAATAGTGGCCACTAGGAGTTAAGAATTGGGATGACTTAGCATGAATAAGGTGGTTGTATTAGGAGCGGCTAGAAGTAGGTGTTGCTGAGATGGTCATTAGAGTGAGTCTGAGGTTTTTTTGTGAGGGACCCGCAGTTTCCAAAGTTACGCATGCGCAGTGAATATCCTATTCATTAATGCGTCATTTAACTAACTACAAGATATACAGGATTAAATATAAAAATAACCCAATTTATCTAGGGATAATAAACCCATAGAAACTTAATACGAAATTGTACATATCTTTTATTAGGATATGCATGCTACTCTACTGCGGGCACCTAACTCAAACTTACAGTATATTACTTATCCTAAATTGTCGAGATGCTTACGAGTCTCGACACATTCCCACCACCAATATATACATATCTACAATAATCCCGCAGTGATGTTAGATGTTCAAAGCTGTGAAGAACTGACAGCGGCTCTGCGAAGAGGTAGTTTTCTAACAGGATCTTTACTGGCAGATGGTCCAGCGACTGCTATTGACGCAAGGGTATAGTCGTGAGAGCCAACACCATCATCAGCGACCGCCGGCCGAGGGATCGAAATCATTTCGACATCCTGTTCCAGTGGATACAACTTGATGATGGGTCGAGTGGTCAGGCTGTTTTTTTTCCTAATCTGGACCACTCTAATTAAATCATCTCATCCCGGATAGAGTTTGACTACTCTACTAAGTTTCCAAAGGACACGAGGTCCCTCGTCATGTACACTAACTATGTCATTTACTTATGGCCATACACTGCTTGATGAGCCTCCCTTTGTTTTATAGGCTTCTCGCAATGATGCCAAGTATTCACTAGACCAACGCTTCCATAGGTCCCTGATTAATATATTGATGTAATCGTACCTGCTGTGTATTGCGTCTTTACTATCGTAACTAGGATCCTGCAGGTCATCTAGCTGAATCACAGCCTTTGGTAAGTCACAGAGTCTATGACCCTTAACCAGCATGGATGGAGTATGTGACGCATGTCGAGTATGAGCATGCTGTACAGAACGCCCAGTCAGGCCCCACCCTCGCTAGGATCGTCAGGGCAGGAACTTTGGCTGTAGTCTGTGTAGAGTTTCCTAACTCAGTTTATGTGAACCGTTGTACTATAAGTATTATCATTATGTATTTTGTTTTCTTCTAAGTCAACGAGTTCTATTTTAAATCATTATATATAAGTATTGTGTGTGGGAGATTTATATATATATA
Source organism: Lithodes maja (assembly GCA_037953745.1). NCBI lineage: Eukaryota > Metazoa > Arthropoda > Malacostraca > Decapoda > Lithodidae > Lithodes > Lithodes maja. The sequence goes on from JBAKBP010005436.1 coordinate 99,034, forward strand.
ATGATGTGATGAGAGAGAGCGAGTTATGTAACGGAGGACAGTGTGCGCGCCACGAGGTGTGTAGGCCTCACTCCCTCCTCCCTCCTTCCCCCCTCCCTCCCCCCTCATCAAGAGCGTGGGAATCCTTTGTCGATCCCAGATTGAGAGAGAGAATGTGACGTCATGATTGCCGTTATGCTCGCTACGGGGCCGAGTATAAAAAGGGAGGTCTCGCCATTTTTAGATCAGAACTCATCAGGCAAAGCGACCTCTCATATCCCTTGCAACTATCGATATTCTTCCGACTGATGTGAACTTTCTCTACTCTCTGAACAGCCTATTTTCTTCTCTTCTCGTCCCTTTTTAACCAATGACCCCTTTGGTGCAGATTTAGTCAGCCAAAGTATTATCGCTTGAGTTCTCACGAGATAAGTGCCTGTTAGATAGCCTATTTTTGGAAGGGTTAACTAGAATAGGATTGATTGATGTTTGTTGCACTCGTATATGTATTTCCCTGTGTACTATTATTCATGTTCCTGTTTTCTGCTGGTTTAGGTAATGCTAGACTGGGATAGGGTTCCTCGAGTTGTGATTTCCTATGAGTGCTAGGTTGGTTGAACCAGCACAATTGCAACGGAGACGTGGGAAGCCTAGGGGGTCTTTTTGATTGTGTACCGTGGGAGTTTAGCACTGTGTTGCGAGTGAGGGCTTTTGCCTGTGCCACCCAACACTGTGCTATCTCATTTGCTTGACTTTGAGAGGATCGCCAGGAGAGAACCAGATACTAGTGATCTGGATCTCTCAAGAGAGCATCCCGTCAATTACCGTAATTTGGCCGCACAGTCTTAAGGACCTCGCTAGGCTACGAGCCGCTTGCTCAGCCATTGTCTCTTAACCTTAGATATCCCAGCTAGACTTTGCTCGACCAGCAGATACAGCATAGTATTGAAGCTTCTCCTTATGTATATTATTGTTTAAGCACTATTGATTTCATGTGTGGCACGCTTAGCTACTTCAGAGATTAGTGGCCCACGAGCACAATCTTAGTAGGCTATTGCCAGTGCATTGTCGGAGTACTTCTTCTTAATGTTTGCCATATCCTATTGCTTATTCTTATAATTCTTCTTATGTCAATTTAAAGCCTTTAATTACCAGTGAGTTATTCATTAAATTGCTGTTCAAAATCCGATACTTACTTCTTATGAGTATTCGAGAAGCATCTAACTTATCAGAAGATTCCTTGCTTGATGCTCGAGGACTATTGTTTAACGTAACGTAATAGTGCCGATCCGAAGTAGAGGGTGGAGGACTTCTTAAGTTCTTAGTTCAAGGGTGGATTACTTCGGCTTCGGCCAACACTATTCTTTAGTGTTGTAGTACTTTCTTCTTTGTTTTATTGTTGACCAGACTAGATAACTCCCGTCTTGCTATTAGTCTGTTGTGTGAAACGCTAGTACCGAGTTCTTGTATACCCCGTTATAGCAGATAGAACTCTGGAGGGTAGTGGCGTTTTTTGTTCGGCTGGCAGTACTCTGGGGTTGGGATCGTGTGTTTCCGTTGTGGCAGCGAGCCATACTCGAGTCCTGTGTAAGAGCCCTAGTGTACCCGAGTGCCCGGTCGTAACAAATGGCGACCTTGCTTAGGATTTTGTGAACAGTATAATTTTTTGCAGAGTTGTACAACATTTGTTTGTTCGTACTTTAGCGTACATATTGAAGAATATTTTTTTTTTTTGTAAGGCAATTAGGAGAGCATTTAAGAGACTCCAGTTAATTTAGTAATTAGTGCTTGCATAAGGGAGTTTAACACTTTTGTCTCGAGAATTTTTTGGTGAACTTCAGTATGTCGGGCCCTAGTACTGACGAGGAGCGAGAGATGCTAAGTGAGGAGGTGCCGTTAGTAACTAGTGAGGAGGATGCTAGACTTTTTGTGAGTAAGCAGTACCACGTGACGGAGGAGAGGCTGACTGGGGTGAATGTTTATGGCTTGCACCTGATAGCCAAGGTTTTGGGCAAATCCAATGTAGTAGGGATGTCCAAGGGGGAGCTGATTTCCTGGGTGTTGCGTGGGCGACATGGGGTTTCGGAGGAGAGGGCGTTTGGGGGGGTTCCTCCCCAGATCCCCTCTCACTCGACTCCCACAGTGCCGTCCACTCAGTTGCCGGAGGTTAGCACTCTCCCACAGAGGGATGAGCATTGGAAGATTGGAGTGCCCTCGGGCGGTGCGTATGGTGGTTCCCCAGTTCTTGCCCCCCCTCCTTCAGTAGTGGCAGCTCCCTCTTCCGGCCTGTCTCCTGAGATGATATTTAGACTTGAGCTTGCTAAAATTGAGTCTAGGAAGTATGAGATTGAGGCTGAGACTAGGAAGCATGAGATTGAGGTTAGGAGGCAGGAGGATGAGACCAGGAGGCATGAGGCTGAGGTTAGGAGGCACGAGGCTGAGCTTAGGTACGACTCAGAGAAATATTGTGCTCAAATAGATTTAGATAAGACTCGTGCAGAGTCGACAGGGATTCGGATGGGCCGTGAGGGCCAAGTAAGAGAACAGTCCTTGTCCCACTTAGTCAAGTTGGTGCCGGCATTTAGTGAAACTGAAGTCACAGAATTTTTTAATCGTTTTGAGAAGAAGTGTAGGGAGCATAATTGGCCTGAAGAGAAGTGGGCAGCTCTGGTCTCCTCAAGACTTACGGGTAAGGGTCTGAAGGCTTATGATGCACTGCCTTTAGAGTCTTGCATTGACTACCCAGAATTGAAGAGAGCTGTCCTACGGGCATACGAGTTGCAACCAGAAACATATCGATTGAAGTTTCGGGGTGTTACAAAGACTAGGGAGGCGACCTTTCTTGAACATGCCCGGGACTTAAAAGATGCACTTGCTAACTGGACACGTTCTGAGAAAGCTGAGACGGCCGAACAGTTGACTGAGCTGTTTCTGCTCGAGCAGTTTTATAAGTGTACTGGTGCAGATATGACTTTAACTATTAAAGAAAAGAACCCTAAAACTCTACAGGAGGCAGCTGAGATGGCTGACCTCCGGCTATCACTAATTCGTGGGTGCGGGTCTGCCCAGCGTAGTGAGGCAGGTAACAAGGGGCGTGACGCCCCACCCCCCCGAGTTAGTGATATACATTATGCAAACAAGTACAAGAGCTATGATACCAAGACTGACCACAAGACTAGCACCGTCCCATTTAAGAAGGGGCCGGGCCCTTCCCAGTACCAAGGGAAGCCCAGAGGGGAGTTGGAGTGTTATCATTGTCATGAAAAGGGGCACTTTGCAAGAGTCTGTCCTAGCAAACCACCTACAGCAGCTGTGTCTTTGGCCTGCAACATTGGTGTGTCTCCGAAGTTTTCTGAGTTTGCCCGGGGCAGTTCGTCAGAGGCTGAGGCACAGCCAATGCAGAAGCACCTGGGAGGCTCGAACCCTGCTCAGGATGTTTTTTGCGACCATAGAGGACGGGGTTGCGTGATGTGGGCGGGGCGCAAGCATGGAGTAGAGGTCTTGCGTGATACAGGTGCTTCCCAGACTCTGATGAATAACTTGACTGGCTACCCTATAAATGCGGCTCGGGTGGTAGTGGTGCAGGGTATTAATGCAACTCGGTCATACCCGCTGGTGCGGTTGGAGTTGGAGGTGGATGGTGTGACACGTGAATTGGATGTTGGGATTGTGGAGAAACTGCCAGTGGAGGGCGTCGACCTTCTTCTCGGTAACGACTTTGCAATGCCCGCTTCTGAGGTTCTACCCTTAGTCGTTGCCGAGAGGACGGCCGACGTGAGTGGGGGAGAGCAAGAGTGTGTCGAGCGGTGCCAGGCACAACCCATGGCGTGTGCTGTCACCCGGGCTCGGACAGCTAAAGTGTCACAGCCTAGTCCTCCGTCTTCCGACCAGCAGAGGAACGATCAACAGGAGGAGGCTAAAGCTGGAGTTGGTTTTAAGAGTTTTGACTCGGCGGCTCTCCTGGTTGATTCAGTATTAGCACCTATGTTAGAGTCTGGAGAGGCCCCAGGACCTGTCACAGCTAGTGAGGAGGTAGGGCCGGAAGAGACTCAGAGGCAGCAACGTTACACACAGAGAGAAAAAAGGGTTGCTCAGTTGGAGGATCCGGAAGTTCAGAAGTGTGGTAATGGTGCTGTCGAGATTAAACACGAGGACGGGGAAGCATGTCATGTGAACCTGGTGGAGGAGTTTGTGAGGCAACCACCTGCGCAGCCTACTGTCCCTGCGTTGGTCTGCCGCGGCCAAGGTGGAGAAGGAGAGGGGGGCAGTAGGGCACAGGTGGAGGAGAGTAGGGATTGTCATGTCTCGGCGAAGCAGTGGGCGGGGGACACGAGTCTGGTGGCTGTGGAAGTGCTAGAGCACCTGCCTGAGCAGCAGTGTGCAGCACTCCAGCACCAGCTCGGTTCATACCCCACTGGTTGTGCCGAGCCCCTGAGTCTCACAACTCGGGCGGTGCAAGATGTTCCACGGGCAGGTCACGTGACTGTTGAAAGACCGTTAGCCTCGTTGTTTCGGTGGTTTAAGGTGGGCGACGAGGCTTTGGCATGGTTGCCAGGTCAGGGTCGACCCATGGCTGCCAAGGGTGGTGGTCAAAAGGAGGACATTGAGCAGATTGGTAAGGTCGGCTGTGGTATCGCAGTGCCCGGTCGTCGCATAGCCTCCCAATGCTGCTCTAGTCTAATGCAACAGCCCTACCATAGACCGACTGTATCTGGCCATGTCGCTGAAAGCGGTGATGCTGCGCAGGCAGATGTCGTCACAAGGAATGCGGGGGTGCGCATGTACGGTATCGGCGGGGAAGCCTTAGCAATAATGAACTGTGGGAGTGACTGCACGGGTGGTACTGATTGTCCCTCTCATGACCTGGCTGTTCTAGGGACGAAGGTGGAGAAGGAGGGAGACTACAGGTTAGAAGCTGCGGTCTCGGCTGGGTTGTGGGAGGGCACTAGGCATGTTGTTCGTGGAGACAGTGCAAGGCAGTTATTTACTAGGCTATGGCAGTACTTTCGCATGTTTGTTGCTTCTCCAGGCCTGATGTACGGGGTAGAATCCGACATGCAGGCTGGAGATAGTGCAAGGCTCAGTTTAATTCCCTACCGTATAAATCCTGCTCGACAGCCTATGGTGCAAGCAGAGCTGGATTACGTGTGGACGAAGGATCTGAGGGATAAGGAATGTCGTGAGTGGTCGTTGCTTGTAACTTTGTCCGAGCGTGCTAAAGAGGTATGTGGTTTTGTTGTGGACGGGAGTACCTACCAGTGCAATGTTGTGCCTGACGGACTTAAGAATGCACCAGCAACGTGTCAGAGCCTGATGAATGAAAGTGAAAAGGACAATGATGCGCTGGGGCATTTCGAGATCTATGTTCCAGCCTATGGTCCGGTCGGTGTAGTTTACCCAGATCATTACCCTCTCGAGATCTTGGACCAGTTTCACAATCGGAATATGAGGCTGACCAGGTGGTCACTAAGGTTATTGGTATATAACCTGGACATAAGCCATATTGCCGGTTGTGACAACGAGGTTGCATGTGGTCGTTCAGGGGTATATGATCCTGGGTAGATTGACACACGGGTAGCCTCCTGCTTTGGTTTGAGTAGTATTTTGCGCTTGGTGCTTGTTGGCTCGCGGTTGTAGCCCAGCGTATTGGGTCGTAAAGCAGGATTGTTGAGCGTTTGGTATAGAAGAAAATAGGCTGCCCTTATAGTGCAGCCGGAAAAAACATATTAAAATATAAAAATCATATAAAAACTCTTTCTTTTTGATGAAGATAATTGTATAAGTTTGTCATAGCCTATAAGGTTTGAGTAGTCCACGAACTATCAAACGGCTGAGCTGCTGTAAGCTCGCTCTGGGAGCATGATATTATGTCTTTTACTATTGTTGGGAGGAGTTATGAAATGTGAATTTTTTTTTATAAGATGTGTTTTAGTGATAAACTCAGCGTTGTTTTAGTGCCATGCGGTCGCTGGGTGTGAGGGGTTTGATGGGGTTCTGTATATCAGATTTTAGCTCAGGGTCGAGCAAGTAAAATCTTGGGGGAGGTGTGACGCATGTCGAGTATGAGCATGCTGTACAGAACGCCCAGTCAGGCCCCACCCTCGCTAGGATCGTCAGGGCAGGAACTTTGGCTGTAGTCTGTGTAGAGTTTCCTAACTCAGTTTATGTGAACCGTTGTACTATAAGTATTATCATTATGTATTTTGTTTTCTTCTAAGTCAACGAGTTCTATTTTAAATCATTATATATAAGTATTGTGTGTGGGAGATTTATATATATATAATGATGTGATGAGAGAGAGCGAGTTATGTAACGGAGGACAGTGTGCGCGCCACGAGGTGTGTAGGCCTCACTCCCTCCTCCCTCCTTCCCCCCTCCCTCCCCCCTCATCAAGAGCGTGGGAATCCTTTGTCGATCCCAGATTGAGAGAGAGAATGTGACGTCATGATTGCCGTTATGCTCGCTACGGGGCCGAGTATAAAAAGGGAGGTCTCGCCATTTTTAGATCAGAACTCATCAGGCAAAGCGACCTCTCATATCCCTTGCAACTATCGATATTCTTCCGACTGATGTGAACTTTCTCTACTCTCTGAACAGCCTATTTTCTTCTCTTCTCGTCCCTTTTTAACCAATGACCCCTTTGGTGCAGATTTAGTCAGCCAAAGTATTATCGCTTGAGTTCTCACGAGATAAGTGCCTGTTAGATAGCCTATTTTTGGAAGGGTTAACTAGAATAGGATTGATTGATGTTTGTTGCACTCGTATATGTATTTCCCTGTGTACTATTATTCATGTTCCTGTTTTCTGCTGGTTTAGGTAATGCTAGACTGGGATAGGGTTCCTCGAGTTGTGATTTCCTATGAGTGCTAGGTTGGTTGAACCAGCACAATTGCAACGGAGACGTGGGAAGCCTAGGGGGTCTTTTTGATTGTGTACCGTGGGAGTTTAGCACTGTGTTGCGAGTGAGGGCTTTTGCCTGTGCCACCCAACACTGTGCTATCTCATTTGCTTGACTTTGAGAGGATCGCCAGGAGAGAACCAGATACTAGTGATCTGGATCTCTCAAGAGAGCATCCCGTCAATTACCGTAATTTGGCCGCACAGTCTTAAGGACCTCGCTAGGCTACGAGCCGCTTGCTCAGCCATTGTCTCTTAACCTTAGATATCCCAGCTAGACTTTGCTCGACCAGCAGATACAGCATAGTATTGAAGCTTCTCCTTATGTATATTATTGTTTAAGCACTATTGATTTCATGTGTGGCACGCTTAGCTACTTCAGAGATTAGTGGCCCACGAGCACAATCTTAGTAGGCTATTGCCAGTGCATTGTCGGAGTACTTCTTCTTAATGTTTGCCATATCCTATTGCTTATTCTTATAATTCTTCTTATGTCAATTTAAAGCCTTTAATTACCAGTGAGTTATTCATTAAATTGCTGTTCAAAATCCGATACTTACTTCTTATGAGTATTCGAGAAGCATCTAACTTATCAGAAGATTCCTTGCTTGATGCTCTAGGACTATTGTTTAACGTAACGTAATAGTGCCGATCCGAAGTAGAGGGTGGAGGACTTCTTAAGTTCTTAGTTCAAGGGTGGATTACTTCGGCTTCGGCCAACACTATTCTTTAGTGTTGTAGTACTTTCTTCTTTGTTTGATTGTTGACCAGACTAGATAACTCCCGTCTTGCTATTAGTCTGTTGTGTGAAACGCTAGTACCGAGTTCTTGTATACCCCGTTATAGCAGATAGAACTCTGGAGGGTAGTGGCGTTTTTTGTTCGGCTGGCAGTACTCTGGGGTTGGGATCGTGTGTTTCCGTTGTGGCAGCGAGCCATACTCGAGTCCTGTGTAAGAGCCCTAGTGTACCCGAGTGCCCGGTCGTAACAAGTAATAGGACTAAGGTCCTTCAGATCACCCGAGACATATGTTAAAGGGCGATCATTCACGGTAGCCTCCAGCTCCAATAAGACAGTAGTTAGTTCCTCAAAGGAGATGAGAGCACGACCTAGTACCTTTTTAAGCCCAGCCTTCACAATACCTATGGCTCTCTCCCAAATAGCTCTGAACAAGGTGCACGCGCTGGTATAAAACGCCATTCACAACGAATGTTGGTAAGATGAGCTTGAAGACTAGGATAGCTTTGAATGCCTTCCAGGTGTCTGGAAGCTCCTACAAATGTAGTAGCATTGTCGCTTAACATTATCTGTGGAAATCCCTGCCTACTACAAAATCTCCGGAACGCATGGATAAAACTGTAACAGGTCATATTGCTAACTACTTCAATGTGAATAGCTCTGGTAGTAGCGCACATAAATAATAGCATATAAGCCTTGTTGTTGTGTGAGTCCCAGACAGGAATTGATCCTGTATAATCGACCCCCGTGACCTCGAAGGGATCTCTAGGAGTAGTCCTGATGTCTTGCAGGGGAGGTACCTAGCTGTCGCGTATGTATTACCCTGTATTTTACGACAGGTTATACACTTACTGGTCACTTGTTTTAATGTTTACGTTTACGTTTACGTTGAGGGACCCGCAGAGGGCCGCTCTCGGGCGGCATGATATGCTGGGGTTGTGCTTTTAGGACTAATGGTTGGGGACAGGATTAGGATTAGGCATGTAATGATTGGTGATCCTAGTTCTAAATGAATCAAGGGTGTACCTATTAACTACATGAGACGAGAGGTGATTCCACTCTTGGATGCTGCGGGGAAAACATGATTGTCTAAATATGTCCGTGCTTGCCTGATACGTGTGGTATTTTAGGTTGTGGCTGCGTCTCGTAAATTGTATACATGTAGGGTGTAAATATATATCATTGTCTATGTCTACTAAGTTTATTAGTGATTTTATATAACATCTGTTGTCTGTGCATTTATCTTTTTGTTGCAAGTGGGTCGAGTTTAATGTCTTGTTTGAGCAAAGTGACAGATGTAGTTTGTCTGTAATCACGTCTGATCCATCTTGCAGCTTAGTTTTGTAAGGCCTCTAGTTTATTTATATTGTTGTGAGTGTGTGGATCCCAGACGGTATCGTAGTATTCTAAGTGTGGCCGATTAAGTGTTTTAAATGCTAGAATTTTGATGTTTGCGTTGCACTTGGTGAGATTCCTGCTCAGGAAGCCCAGGGCCTTATTAGTCTTTGCTCTGATGCTGCTAACGTGAGTGGTCCACCTCAGCTTGTATTATCTTAGGAATCCACCACCTTTGCCGTATATATGCGACCACGTGATTGACTCCATAGTGACAACAGACACGATGGCACATATTGATGAACATGGTAGTGAAAGGGTGTTTGGAAGGCAGTAGTATCGGATATTTCATTGAATCCGGAAGAGCCGCTAACTTCAATCCACCTTCACATACAATTAAACCTCCTTTCATGACAAGTCCTAATTGGTTTAGTAAATTATTGCGAGTACCCTTGTCACCAGACAGCATCTCGTACTCCTCTAGGAAGCATTCCTGCTGGCATCTTTGAGCTACAATCTTTTCTGCTACTATTAGTTCCTTAATGCTGAGGAGGGTACAGTCTGCGTGAAACGTCCCTTTAATTTTTGTCTTCAAATTATTCTTGTATCGAATAGTCCATGCAACTATCCAAATTAATTTATCATAAATGCCATATTTTCCCCAGTTCCATAACTGTGTGCCCTGGTCATCATTGGTCCCAATGACTTGGCTAGTTACTTGTGGCATTGGGTCATCTGGTAATATATCTTCTGGCCACACGTCTTTGTTTCGGAGCCGCATGGGCCCCTCCCACCAAAAAGCAGATTTCAGATATTTTGCCGAAACACCTCTAGCCAGCAAATCACTAGTTTTCTTTAGAGGACACTTACTGGAATTCTACAGTCGGAAAAAGGAATTTTATTTCGTCAACTAGGTTCGCGACATACTCCGGAAGCTTCTTCATGCTGTGCAACCAATGCAATGTAACCTGACTGTCGCCCCATAATACAATTTTATTGACTTTTACAATGTTATGGTAGGCTTCCTCCACAAATTTGATTAATCTGGCGGCTAGCAAAGCAGCAGATAGCTCTAGTCTTGGTATAGTTATGGACCTTATTGGAGCGACCTTTGATTTAGCGATGACCAAACTGCTATGTTCTGTTCTCACAAAATATATTGCGTTGCCGTAGGCGACACCACTTGCATCGCTAAATGGATGATGCTCCACCGAATCAGCAAATACCGTCCTCCGAGGATAAGTAAAGTCACAGCAGAGGCCCAGATCCTTAGAAATTTTAGACCATTCGGTAGCGCAGTCTTCAGGTAGCGGATCATCTCAATCTAGTATTAGTCTCCTTAATTGTTGTAAAAAGATTCTGGACCATATTGTTACAGGCAGTAGTACACCGAGTGGATCGAACAATTGTGCCGACACTCTTAAGCACTCTCTCTTTGTAGCCATACTGGTCTCTGGGAGACTAGCGTTGAATGTCAACAGATCAGAGTCAGGTAACCACAAGAGTCCTAATGTCTTCACTCTTTCTTGATTTTTGGCAGCAACATCATCCATCTGTTGAAGATCACGTAGTTGAGGACTATTGGTAACCCACTCTCTGAGATATAAATGTGCTTGAGACATAATTCTCTGGGCATCCCAGTAACTCTTAACCTAAGACGTGCGCATGGGGGTATGAGACACCACACGCCTGTGCGCACGTATTTGAGCTGTTCCCATCACTAACATCGTTATTTTACCATAAATAGCATTAATATTTATCCATATGCGCCTATTTTACGTTGATTATAAAGGTATTAACCTGTTACAGCAATAAAACAAGTGGAAACAGCGTTTGGATGGTCAAAATCGGCGATACAGGCTGGGAGTTACATAATGTATGGCTGAGGCAACCTCCCTTCCCTCCACTCCTCCCCACGTCTGGAGAGAGATTGTCGATCGATACTCTCTCTCTCTCTCTTGCACTCGCTTGGTAACAGTGATGACAATGCCCTGCTTGCAACTCGCTAATGTTAGCACGAATATAGACCACAGAATAAGGGAATAACAGGGAAAATAGTTGATAACTGAAGGAGGGGGGGGGGGGGGGGAAGTGGCGAAGGAGGGGATGTGGAGGACTGATATTTGGCATGGCCCAGGGGCAAAAAAAAAAAAAAAAAATGTTGGGGTGTTTTAAATGGATTTTTTAGGCCCAGGATCTTAAGAGTCTTCCCGCAGTCGCCCGGGGAAACTCTTAAGAGTCTTCCCGCACTTGCCGGGTTAATGTACAAACCTTCCTTAATTAGAAGCGCCACACACAAGCTTCTTGTGGTGACCACCAGTCGGAAAATTGTCGCATTGTCGAAGGACCCTAGGGCAAGTGGTAATTTACTTTTTTTTTTTTTTTTTTTTTCTATGTGATTGAGGGAGGCAAAAGGCATAACTGCCTATAGCGAGTGCCTCCCCCATAGTTGAAAGAGTGACAGGGCCAAAATCAAGGGACGTTCGAGCCAAAATGCCTGGACACACAGTGTTTGAAGCAATTTAAGTCATAGGAAGAGGGAAAGACTGATTCTGGGAGAGAGTTCCAGAGCTCAGCTGTTGAGTAGAAGAAAGTTTGAGAGTAACGTTTCACTCTTGGGTTGGAGAGTTGCACAGAGTAGGGGTGGGATTGAGTTGCAAGACGGGTACCACGTGCCCTACGTAAAGGAGGTGGTATGCACTGTGTGACGCACCCAGTGCGTAGCAACGTAACCTGATTGTACTCCTTGGTACTCCACTGTACCGTCACGGACCGTGTACCATGCTGGCTGCTTATATTGAGTGTGACAACGTATAACTATGTTCTTTGTATCTCTGCAAAGGTCTCGTCATTTGCTAACCAGTGGTGGGTTTTGTTTTAAGCCATGTCGAGACCTTCCATTTAATATGTAGTATCAATAGAGAAGTTGATAGATGAGATGATAGGAATTCAGAGAGAGAGAGTGAGTTAGACTTCAGAGCGAGAGGGTAGCGGTGCGCCACGCTGCCGGGGGGGTGGTTGCCAGACGTATGGACCGGTTGGCAGCCCTGCGCTTATAGCTAGGTGCGACAGGGTTGGTAGTACATTGCCGCCTGCCTATGCTGTCTGGGCTGCCCATGTTGTCGTACAGCACATTGCCTGGAGGCTCGCTGTGTGCTCTATGACCAGGTTGCCTAGAACCTTTGAGATTCTAACATCCCTTGCCCTCTCTCCCAATTTCTCACGGTTGCACTCTTTCTCTCTGACGACATTACTCTCATTTCATTCTTCTCTCTATTTAAATGCATACCCTTCCCTTGAGGTCCTAAAGGAGTTTCAGCACTCACCTCTCGTATTACTCTTAGGACAAGCATATATTTACATGTATTAGATTTAAGGGGTTAATGTGAACAGCGATCTTCTTGATGAGGATAGTTGGTGAACGTTCTACATGTTCACGAGTTATATGCCCAGCTCATCATCCAATTTGTGACTAGACTAGTGCCATGTGTAAGAGCCCGACCATGCCCAGGAGTTGTCTGTAGAGGGGTGAGGACTTAGCCTTGATTTGCCTACCGAGCCAGGAGCGAGTGCAGTACCAGAGACTACAGCTCGCTCGTAGTGCCGGTATAGTAGAGTAACGTCATTTATCTGTCCTTGTGTTCTCTACAGTCTTTTCCTGGGTTCTCGCTTTCGGTGCTGGGACTCGTTGTTCCTGTGGCTTGGCCTGCTAGCTAGAACACATGGGGATGATGAGTGGGATATATCTTTATTTTACTATGCATTGCAGCTCTCTTTAAGTTTATGTATGTAACACTTTACAGTACACATTACTCACACACAAGACAACACTATTAATACTTTCATGTATCAATTAACTGCACTGTCGTTTTGCTGCTGTGTCCGGAGTTCTGTTGCGTAGGGCGCATACAGACTCAGAGGGGAGACAGAGTGAGAGAAGCGAAGTAGCCTATGCGGTAGTAGGCTACCGGCGCAGTACTGTTGCCTGCAACCTTTTAGTTATTCCAAGTATAGATTCATTATTACAATAAGTGACTACTATTTATGTTCCTTCCATGTGTATTATTAGGTATCTACTGGATCATGAACATCTTGTATGCTACATGCTAGTGCATGTTAGTAGGGGACAGTTATTCTAGTGCACGCGCTTTCAAGTAGGCGTGTACATTTGTCATTTAGCATTTCACTGTCATACCTTTAGCCTGCTTCTATTCTACATTATTAGAGGCTTAATATTAACGTAGTTTCTTGAGTATTGCATTTCTTTAGTAATAACGTAACCTATAAATGTCTGAGGGAGTTTAGCCTCATAGCCTACCCCTGTTGTACACTTTCGCCGAGTTAAGGTACCTCGTTACCATAGACGATAACTCTGTAGGGCGTTGGTGCTTTTGTTGTCTGGAGCATATAGTATTTGGGACTGGAATCGAGCGTGTCGTTGTCACATAAGCCATTTCTGTCCTACGATCAAGAATCCCGAATATGTATTGCCGATCCAGCCGTAACAAAATGGCGACCTTGCACAAGATTCAGTAGTATCCTATCACATGTTTTTTGGAGAACTATTCTATGCTACCTAGTAGAGCTGGCTAGAATTTTCTTGCATATTGGAGGAATTTTTATTGTGTCATTATTGTATTGGTGGACTTGCAGATTCTTTCGTTGGGGGTGTCTAGAGTAGAGTCATTCAAGCATCTTTAACATTTTGTGAGTCGAGACTGCAATTAGTAATAAGCACTTCTTTTTTTTTATGAACAGCAATTGTATAACCAGCACTATGTCTAATGACTCATCATTTACGGGGGAGGATAACACGGTACAGCCTAGTAACCAGCAAGTACAACAGATGTTTAGGGAGGGGAGTGTTATAAGTGGAGAGAGGGATGCCCGGGCATTTTTGCAGACACCTTTGACCGAACAGCGCCTGCAGGCTATTGATTGTTACAGTCTTCGCTGTTTAGCCACGGTTTTGGGGCGGGACTGTCCTGACAGTTGGCCCAAGAAGAATTTGGTGGCATGTTTGTTGGGTGATGGCGATGGGGCGGTGGGTGGAGTGGGGTCTTGGGGGGTTCCCTCCAAGCCTCCATTCCACTCTACCCCTGAGCTGGGCCCTCAGCCAGCGAGTCTTAGCACGATGCAGCAGGAGGGTTCTCAAGGGCAAGCTGGCTTACCCGTAAACACGTCTCGGTGTGGATCCCCCATTTTGTGCTCTCCCCCCCCAGGCCTGTCTCCTGAGATGTTATTTCAGCTAGAACTAGCTAAGTTTAAGCTGCAGGAGACTCAGATACAACAGGCTAGTATAGAACGCATAGAGGTTGCTAGAATCCAAGCCAATCAGGATGCAACCAGGTACCAGGCTGAAATGGATGTCGAGAAGTCTAGAGTAGAGACCACGGGGCGTCATCTCGGTGGTGGGCACCGGGTTACAGACTCACTTTCGCATTTAATTAAGTTAGTACCCGCATTTGATGAGACAGCAGTGACTGAGTTTTTTGCTCGTTTCGAAAAGAAGTGTCGTGAGTATGACTGGCCGGAGGTTAAATGGGCAGCATTAGTTTCATCACGTCTAGTGGGTAAGGGGTTGAAAGCCTACGATGCACTGTCACTGGACGAGAGTGTAGTGTATGGACTGGTGAAGGAGGCTGTGCTCCGGGCCTACGAACTGCAACCCGAAACTTATAGATTGAAGTTCCGTGGCGTGAATAAGAAGAGCGACGTCAGTTTTATGGAGCACGCACGGGACTTAACAGATGCATGTAATAACTGATTTCGGTCCGAGCACGCAGAGTCGGCTGAGGAAATTAAGCAACTTTTCTATCTGGAACAGTTTTACAAATGTACTGGAACCGATCTAACGCTGAACATTAAGGAAAAATGTCCCAAGACAGTAGAGGAGGCTGCCAAGATGGCAGACTTCAGATTATCATTGATTCGTGGTTGCGGTGCCGCTCAGAGGGCTGAGTCAGGGCAGAAGGGGCGCTATACCCCACCCACCAGAGTTTTCGATAATAACAAATCCTATGACACACATAACCACACTAAATGCATTGCACCTAATAACACCTACAAACACAAGCCTCTCCCGTTTACTAAAGGTCAGGCCCCTTCTTCGCCCGCACAAGGGAAGAAGCCCATTGGGGATGTGAAATGTTACAAATGTCAGAAGCTAGGCCATTATTCACGTGAGTGCCCTAGTAACACTCCCGCTAAGCCGGTGTCATTGGTTCACAGTATCGGTGTGTCTCTGAAGGCTGCAGCAACTGCCCGGGGTAGGTTGTCAGCAGCTGAGGCACACGCGGTAAAGAAGCGTACGGAAGGCTCGACACCTGTCCGGGACACTTTCTGTGGCCATCGGGGGCACGGGTTTGTGAGCTGGGGGAGTGAACTACGGAGGGTTGACTTGCTGAGGGATACGGGGGCTTCGCAAACTTTGTTGAGGAACTTCACAGGGAAACCGATAAATGCGGCCAGAGTTGTTGTGGTGCAGGGTATAAATGCTACGAGGTCATACCCACTTGTGAGGTTGGAGTTGAGAGTGGGAGAGGTGTGCAGGGAGCTGGATGTAGGGATCGTTGAGTGTTTGCCAGTTGAGGGCGTCGACCTTCTTCTCGGCAACGACTTTGCGGTGCCCACTTCCGGGACTCCACCCTTAGTCGTTGCCGAGAGGGCGGCCGACGTGGATGGTGAGAATCGGGAATGGGTTGGGAGGTGCCAACAGGATGAGATGGCCTGTGTGGTAACCCGATCTCGCTCTGCGGCTCCTGCACAGCCTAGCACTCAACCTCGGGGACAGTGGAGGAAGGATCAGGAGAAGGTTGCTAAGGGCAGGAAAAGGGACATTGATTCTGCTGCACTTCTCGGTGATTCGGTACTTGGACCTATAATAAACACGGGAGTTGACTCTGGCCCAGATATGGTGTGTAACAAGGCAGAGTTGGGTAAGACTTCGCGTGAGGCAAGAGCTGTAGCGAGAGCCACTAAGGCAGTAGAGCCTACTAGCCGGGGTAATGTCTTATTACAAAACCATCTTGATGCATTGACGCCCAGGGACATTAGTGAGCAGCAGCTGCAAGACGCTAGCCTAGCTCGTTATAGCAATGGTGCCATAGAGTTGGAGGAAGATGGGGATGCGAAGCCGGGAGATTTCTTTAGGCTCAACAGGATATTGTACCGCAGATTTCTAGACCCCAAATCGAAGTGGGAGGGCGGTGCGAGGGTAGTAGACCAGGTGGTTGTTCCAAATAAGTATAGAGAGTCCTTATTGTGTCTGGCGCATGATGTGCCGGTGGCGGGTCATTTGGGGGTAACAAAAACATTGGCGGCATTGGGCAGGTTTTTCTGGTGGCCTGGGGTCAAGGCTGATGTCTGTGCATGGGTGGCTGGGTGTGCGACCTGCCAGACAACGGGGAAGCCTAACCAGACCATCCCGAAGGCACCTTTGTTTCCCATACCTGTCACCGGGCCTCCGTTCAGCAAAGTTGTAGTAGATTTGGTTGGCCCTTTCCCACCTACTAGTAGTGGCAATAAATTCCTGTTGACAATCATGGATGTGGCTACGAGATACCCGGACGCATACCCCATGAGAAACGGCTCGGCAAAGGCAGTTGTTAAAAACTTATTATTGTTCTGTTCCCGTTATGGATTTCCACGTGAGGTGCAGTCAGACCAGGGGAGCAATTTTACATCCAAATTGTTCAAGCAAACCCTTCAGTTGCACGGTATATGTTCTGTAGTGTCGTCAGCCTACCATCCCGAGAGTCAGGGAGTCTTGGAGCGGTGGCACTCGACCCTGAAGAGTATGCTACGCTGTTACTGTGCAGAACATGACACTGATTGGGATTTGGGTCTGCCGTATGTTCTGTTCGCTGCACGTGAAGTCCCAGGAGAGAGCCTGGGGTTCAGTCCAAATCAACTAGTCTTTGGCCATAATGTGAGAGGACCTTTAAGTATGGTGAAAGAGATCTGGGAGGGCGAAGAGAAGCCGGGGTCTGTACTTAAATATATCCTTGAGAGCCGGGAGAGACTTATAGGTTGCATGGCAGCGGCAGGTAATAACTTGGTTAATGCACAGGCGGTCATGAAGCACCAGTATGACGCCAAGGTGAAGCTTCGGGAGTTTTCGGTGGGTCAGGAGGTAATGTTGCTTTTACCTTTGCCTGGACACCCCCTTTCTGCCAAGTTTATTGGGCCGTATGTGGTGGCTAAGAAACTGTCCGACCTTGATTATCTCGTTGCAACACCTGACCGTAGAAAAAAACATCAGTTATGTCATGTTAACCTCATGAAAGAGTATGTGAGACGCCCCTCAGAGCCTCTCACTGTCCCTGTGCTGGCCTGCAGCGGCCAGGGTGGAGAAGGAGGTGGGGACAGTCATGCTGCTGAGGAGGATAGCTGGGACTGTGTCATTTCCGCGGAACAGTGGGCGGGGAATACTGAACAAGAGGCTAGGCAAGCTGTAAGTCACCTGCCTGAGCACCAGGGTGCTGCTGTCCTAGGCCTGTTCAGGTCATACCCCTCTGTTTTCGCCGAACACCCAGGTCTCACTACTCAGGTAACGCACGACGTGGACGTCGGTGATAATGTGCCCTTCAAGTCAGTGCCCTACCGTGTGCCCCCGGTAAAGTTGCCAGCTTTACGGGAGGAGTTAAAGTACATGGTTGAGAGAGGGATGATCACTGAAGGTTATGTGAAGTGGACATCACCCGTCACGTTGCAGCCAAAACCTGACGGCAAGGTGCGGTTCTGCATAGATTTTCGTAGGCTAAATGGCTTGACCACTACCAACCCTTACCCTTTGCCTCGAGTTGACGACAGCGTGGACAAGATAGGGAATGCAAAGTACCTTACTAAAATTGATCTTGTAAAAGGCTACTGGCAAGTACCCCTGTCGGACCGAGCTAAGCAAGTTTGTGGTTTTGTGGTAGATGGCAAGACCTACCAATGTAACGTAATGCCCTATGGGCTTAAGAACGCACCTGCCACGTTTCAGAACCTGATGAACGATATTTGTGACGAAATCCCTAACTGCACGGTCTACCTTGATGACGTGATAGTGTATGATGACAATTTTGAAAATCACCTAAGGCACTTAGAGACCCTGTTTGGGAAGTTGCACGATGCTGGGCTGGTGGTGAACCTGAGGAAGTGCGAGTTTGTAAAGGCTACTGTGCAGTATCTTGGCTTCGTGGTCGGGTTAGGCCGGGTGTGCCCCCCCCTGAGCAAGATACAGGCTATCAATATGTTTCCCAGGCCCACCACTAAGCGCCAGGTCATGCGGTTCCTAGGTATGATAGGCTATTATAGGCGCTTCATCCGGGGATACTCTACTGTCTTAGCACCGTTAACTGATCTACTGTCGAAGTCAGTGAAGTTCTGTTGGGCTGCGGAGTGTCAGAGGGCTTTCGACCTAGTCAAGCACCTGCTGTGTACACATCCGATTTTGAGAGCCCCAGACTTCTCCAGGAGTTTTCAGCTGGCGACTGATGCCAGCGGTGTGGGTGCCGGGGCAGTGTTACTGCAGACTGATTCCGAGGGCTTGGAACACCCAGTGAGCTTCTTTTCTCGCAAGTTTAATTCGGCACAAAGGAATTACTCGACTATAGAGAAGGAGCTTCTTGCTATCGTTTTGTCGCTCAAACATTTCGAAGTTTATGTTCCAGCCTACGGCCCGGTAGTGACGATTTATACGGACCATCATCCCTTGAAATTCCTAAATCAGTTTCACAATCGGAATATGCGGTTGACCAGGTGGTCCCTAATGCTCCAAGAGTATAATCTCAACATTCAGCATATTGCCGGGAGTGAGAACGTGATAGCAGATTGTCTATCAAGGGTTGATGATCCAGGATAGTCGTGCACGGTGTGTGGGTTGAGCAGGAGTAAAATTAGGCTATCATAACGCCGTCCAAAAAGATTATAAAAACAATAAAATAAACGAGAATTTTTTTTTTTGGTTTTGTAAGTCTTTATTGTTGTAGCATGATGCATGCGATATTGTGTTTTATGTATAATTCACACTTCAGTTGTTGTGCACCTTTTGCAATTAGTGGCAGCTAAGGGTAGCAGGTCGGTTGGTTGCCTGTCAGATTTTGATAATGCTTCTAAGGTCGATTATCTAAAATCTTGGGGGGGCTGTGACGCACCCAGTGCGTAGCAACGTAACCTGATTGTACTCCTTGGTACTCCACTGTACCGTCACGGACCGTGTACCATGCTGGCTGCTTATATTGAGTGTGACAACGTATAACTATGTTCTTTGTATCTCTGCAAAGGTCTCGTCATTTGCTAACCAGTGGTGGGTTTTGTTTTAAGCCATGTCGAGACCTTCCATTTAATATGTAGTATCAATAGAGAAGTTGATAGATGAGATGATAGGAATTCAGAGAGAGAGAGCGAGTTAGACTTCAGAGCGAGAGGGTAGCGGTGCGCCACGCTGCCGGGGGGGTGGTTGCCAGACGTATGGACCGGTTGGCAGCCCTGCGCTTATAGCTAGGTGCGACAGGGTTGGTAGTACATTGCCGCCTGCCTATGCTGTCTGGGCTGCCCATGTTGTCGTACAGCACATTGCCTGGAGGCTCGCTGTGTGCTCTATGACCAGGTTGCCTAGAACCTTTGAGATTCTAACATCCCTTGCCCTCTCTCCCAATTTCTCACGGTTGCACTCTTTCTCTCTGACGACATTACTCTCATTTCATTCTTCTCTCTATTTAAATGCATACCCTTCCCTTGAGGTCCTAAAGGAGTTTCAGCACTCACCTCTCGTATTACTCTTAGGACAAGCATATATTTACATGTATTAGATTTAAGGGGTTAATGTGAACAGCGATCTTCTTGATGAGGATAGTTGGTGAACGTTCTACATGTTCACGAGTTATATGCCCAGCTCATCATCCAATTTGTGACTAGACTAGTGCCATGTGTAAGAGCCCGACCATGCCCAGGAGTTGTCTGTAGAGGGGTGAGGACTTAGCCTTGATTTGCCTACCGAGCCAGGAGCGAGTGCAGTACCAGAGACTACAGCTCGCTCGTAGTGCCGGTATAGTAGAGTAACGTCATTTATCTGTCCTTGTGTTCTCTACAGTCTTTTCCTGGGTTCTCGCTTTCGGTGCTGGGACTCGTTGTTCCTGTGGCTTGGCCTGCTAGCTAGAACACATGGGGATGATGAGTGGGATATATCTTTATTTTACTATGCATTGCAGCTCTCTTTAAGTTTATGTATGTAACACTTTACAGTACACATTACTCACACACAAGACAACACTATTAATACTTTCATGTATCAATTAACTGCACTGTCGTTTTGCTGCTGTGTCCGGAGTTCTGTTGCGTAGGGCGCATACAGACTCAGAGGGGAGACAGAGTGAGAGAAGCGAAGTAGCCTATGCGGTAGTAGGCTACCGGCGCAGTACTGTTGCCTGCAACCTTTTAGTTATTCCAAGTATAGATTCATTATTACAATAAGTGACTACTATTTATGTTCCTTCCATGTGTATTATTAGGTATCTACTGGATCATGAACATCTTGTATGCTACATGCTAGTGCATGTTAGTAGGGGACAGTTATTCTAGTGCACGCGCTTTCAAGTAGGCGTGTACATTTGTCATTTAGCATTTCACTGTCATACCTTTAGCCTGCTTCTATTCTACATTATTAGAGGCTTAATATTAACGTAGTTTCTTGAGTATTGCATTTCTTTAGTAATAACGTAACCTATAAATGTCTGAGGGAGTTTAGCCTCATAGCCTACCCCTGTTGTACACTTTCGCCGAGTTAAGGTACCTCGTTACCATAGACGATAACTCTGTAGGGCGTTGGTGCTTTTGTTGTCTGGAGCATATAGTATTTGGGACTGGAATCGAGCGTGTCGTTGTCACATAAGCCATTTCTGTCCTACGATCAAGAATCCCGAATATGTATTGCCGATCCAGCCGTAACAACTGGGATAGCTCTGAGGAACACTGATTATTATAGTAGCGATAGAATAGCGAGAGAGATGCAACATTGCGGCGGAGAGAGAGAGATTGCAGAGAGTTGGTGAGTGGACGGGAGTTAATGATACGAAAGGCCTTCCTTTCAACTTTGTCTAGGAGAGCGGTGTGAGAGGAACCTCCCCACACATGTGAACAATACTCAATACAAGGGTGCACTATGCCCCTGTACAGAGCAAGAAGCTGTGCAGGGGAAAAGAACCCCCTAAGGCGGTTGAGCACACCCAGCTTCTGGGAGGCTGCCTTAGCAAGACTGGTAATATGGCAACTCAACAATATAATGAGCTTCGTTTAAAAGATAATCCATTCATAAATGGTATTTTTTTGGTGGTAACATATATATGTGTGCACATACAATTAGTATATGTATCAACTATAACCCTATAATCATTACACATGGCGAAAAATATATATTTATGAGAATCCACAAATTGCTTGCAAAGTATGAATGTTAACTTGCTAAGCACCAATTCCTTATAGAAATAGTATATATAATAAACACATGTTATAGAAGAATTATTTACAGTGGAATAAGCTACTGTCAGTAAGTTTAACTATTGTTAAAACTCACTTAAAATATAGATGCGGATATACTGTAGAGGAGAATATGGCGAAATCAGATACAGCCGAGAATGATGAGAAGTCCTGTTTACGTATAGAGGTTTTCGTACCGTAGCGGCAGTAAAAAAGATAAGCCAGAGACCATGCCCAAGACCAATAATTGGTAAAGCTTATCTTATTGTATGGACTATTATAATATTCTACTCTACGTGAAGTTTAAACGCTTTATATGTCAAACACTTCTAAGACACTTACATTTGATGAATTATTTACTTCATAAGCCTCTGAATAAAGGAACTGAAACGATAAAATATTTTGTACAAAGGTTTGAGATATTCAGAGAAATCTAGATTTATATTTACAAAGGGCGAATATGCTACGAATTAAACAAACGAAAACTGCTTCAGAAATCATAATCATGGCTGCTAATAGTATATAATGCATAATCTTGGTATATTTCTTTTTTACCTAAAAAATATTCTGGTTAGTCCCCAAAGCGATCATTCTCCATCTGGTGGTCACCCCAAGAAGCTTGTGCGTGGGGCTTCTAATAGCCTCCACAACTTAGGGATCCTCATCAATAACGGAAAAATGTTTCAAGACCGTGGCATTAAGAAGAAACTGTGAGCAAGTCACCCCGAACAACACTACCTTAATTTAAATCGGTAGCAAAGTAAGGGTAAAGATATGTCCAAGGGATCCTTTGGCCACAGAAATCGGGTATAGTCACGATCTTCCTCATAAAATCTCAACATGAGAAAGGCCTTTTCGATGTCACTTATTCAGGCATATTTGTGTACTCTGAATTGCAGCAATATTTTAGCTAGATCTGGCACTAGTGATGGCCCGGTGTAAAGGCAGTCATTAAGACTTGGCCTGCCTTTGCCAATACTAGGGGAGCAGTCGTAGACAATACGAACGGGTGTCGTTACACTGTTCTTGGTGACCCCATGGTGTGCCAAGTAATGACAGTTTTCAGTAACACCGAAAGGAACCTCCTCAATGAAACCACAATCAAGTTGATCATTGATAACGTTGGCGTATAGTGACTACAATATACAGGATTTTGTTGAAATCGTTTCTGCAGACCCCTTAGGCGACCCGCTGCTAGACCATAGTTAGAAGTTCCACGACAGTCTGACCTCATACTGCTGATTCTGTGCGGAGTATGTTACTGTCTCCTTGTAGATGTCCCACGCAGTCTTGTTTTCCTTTGAATCTTCGCTCGGAGAAATTCCTAGATGATCCAGTTCCCACAAACATTTGAATTCATTATGACATGGATTATACGATCCCGAGAATGTGTATTGATCCATCGGGGTGACCGCGACTTTCAATATTGTAACTACTTCTACTTGGGCACTAGACTTGTCGCTATGGTAGGAGCCACTTAGTGCATAGCCAAATTTAGTGGGCAAAAGAATGATGTCGCCC